>JAUJPO010000013.1:0-70554 GCA_032270745.1 Tiaropsis multicirrata | reverse complement strand
ATATGTAAATTTCAAAAAGATCTGAGCAGTGCTTTTTGAAATATCATTGGAAAACAAGGTGCCTCCAGCTAATTTATTGAGTGTTTGAATGGGTGGTGGCTAAGTCGTGTTGGCCTGGACATGTACGGGATAGAAAATTCTCAACAGCATCCGTCACATTGATACTCCGAATATTCCAACCGTTTTGAATTTAATTTTCTTGGATTTTCCGATTCAGAAGCTGAAACTAAAATAAACGTGTGAAAAAGTGCAATTTTAGCTTTAACATTATTAAGACTTTGAAATTATTCAATGTGAAAATTATGACCAAAGTGGGATTCGAACCAGTAACCCTCCGCCTATACCACTATACCACGGTAGCTGCCAAATTTTCGTAATTTGAAGTTATTTAAAGAACGACATAATATACTATATACTGATCAGTTAGGCTAACTCTATCTATCTATCTATATTTTAGTATCAAAAGATCCTAAGATCCATTATCAATACATTACAAAACTTAAAAAAAATATTAAAATAAGAATAATATGCCTAAAATGATTAAAATATTTTAGCTAAAATTTGATATTCAAAGAACCCAGAACAGAGAATCAGCAGCTGAGGACTAAGGGGAAAAAAGCGAGAAAATGCAAGAAAAAGTAGGATGCTGGTGGTTTGACAAGAAATAATAGTGTAATGAAACAGGGGCAGAAGGACCTACAACCCACCAAAAGAATTAATGAATGTTGAGTTTTGACTAAAATAAAAGCAAACAAGTTTTTAATAAATATATAAATAAAACCTAAAGAAAAATAAATAATTTGCATAGTTTTGTTCATTTAATAAAAAACAAAGGAAATAAAAACTATAAAGTTGAATTATTAGCC
The DNA here is from genome assembly GCA_032270745.1 of Tiaropsis multicirrata. Taxonomy (NCBI): domain Eukaryota; kingdom Metazoa; phylum Cnidaria; class Hydrozoa; order Leptothecata; family Tiaropsidae; genus Tiaropsis; species Tiaropsis multicirrata. The sequence continues at coordinate 69,688 of JAUJPO010000013.1, read as the reverse complement.
AGACATGTTTTCAAGATTTAATTTGAATAGTGATAGTTCTACCATGTTCGTAAGTTGATGTTCGTGAAAGTTCATTCCATATTTTGACACTAGATGGCACAAATGAGTTTTTTCTATTTCTATTTGGTTTGAGTTGCAGGAGGCTTTTCCAGCCTATTATGGCAACTATGGATACTCTTTAATTAGTATCCCGTCAGCAACCTTGGACTGACTACCCAATTCCCCTCACATGACATGGGTTGACCCAGGCGAAGGTTCGCTCACTTGCCAAGTGAGCCGCCGAGAGTGGGAATCGAACCTTGATCTCCCGTACAGGAATCAAGGTTGATGACCACTGTTCCACAGCGCCTTTAAGTGATGTGATTTGGTGTTTTTTAACGGGATTTCGACAAAAAATAACGAGAAAACGGTACCAAGACTACCTGAAAACAAACAATATTCTAGCATTTTTAAGAATTTTCGACGATATTTTCCATACTTTGACAAATTTACAGCTTAAAAATGGCACAATTGGGAAATCCAGTCTGTTCTTGTGAGAAGGAGCTTGTTCAATTTGGAACAAAAGCCTTAATGAATGAAGATGCTCCCAAAATGATAACCGATGAGCTGGGGAAGAAGCAGTATGAAGAATTTTGAAGAACAAGAATATTTACAAAAACAAATGGAATCGACACACCAATAAATCCTTATTTCACGGATTCCAATTAGGAAGTACTCTGTCCATTCCAAACATTGCAATATTCAAATTATCATCCAAGAAAGGAAAATCAAGCAGATGATGCTCATCAGCTTGTTTTCCCAATTGTACATAACCATACACAAGCCAAAGCGATTTAAAAATGACTTCTATTGTCACGAGACAATCCTGTACCCACTAGCGTTATGAAAGAGTGGTGCGCTCAGGAAACAAATATGATTTTAAGTGAATAAAACCGGTCAGAGAGAAGCCATACCCACAATGTCTGAGGTGAACAAAGCTGTTTTAGAGGAGTCTGATTGTGAACATGACAAAACCGAAGAAAAGTCAAAATTTCAAAGATTAATACGAAGGAACCTTTTACATACAGATAAAAAAAATAAAAAAATAAGTATATATCAATTGCGTTGAAAAAACGTGTAGTTTGACACACCAGAGCAAAATGAGAGAAATGGATCCGTAGAAAAGTGCAGAATGATTTGATTCGTACAATAAAATTGGCAAGGATTCGCTTTTATAAAAAAAAAAACGATTTGTTCCCGTACCTCTCAAAAGAATTGATGGTTGCTTCGCAGTGTTGACGAACTAGTTTAATATGCACTTATGCTACAAATTGCATCTTTGTTTCTCCTACTGTAATCATGAAGAAACAGATACCGGGTGTTTCTACACGTCAATAATATGTCATTACAAGTGTAAGGCGCCATGGATACAGATGTTTTGATAGCTCAATTGAAAGAACAACTTCACTGTGGATTGATTCTGGAACGAGAAAGTATTGCCAGTTTATACCAATCCATATCATTTTCAGCAATCTTCATCAATTGCTGGTTATGTTTGGGACCAATCAATTATTGCTTATCAGGTTCTTCCTGATCCAGAACAATGTGGATGGAAAGTTATTGGTGGAAGTTATACTCACCTGGACAGACCTACCTGATGCCACTTTCGATTCAAAACAAGTGATTGTAAATTGAGAAAATATCTGCTACAACCTGGGGAAAATGGCCGGAAAATACTCTGTAAGGGTCCATTTTCAGCAAATTCTGCACAGGCAAGGTCCTGATTTTGTACAGTAGTTTTGAGATCGACTCCCCCAATGTATGTTATGTCCAACATGTGTTTAGTTAATATTTATGACATCTATATAGTTAATAGTAGTCATAATGCTCACTTTGAGTACGAATAACTTTTTGTGTGTTAATTTTAACAATATAAGATAAATTTTTTTAGAATTTACATCAAATTTCCGATCCAACAATCTATGATATATATGTTTTATGATATGTCCACTTTTGGTAAAATTCTCCTACAGCCAAAAAAAATGATGACCAGACAATGTCAATCGAACGAATTGCACCCCGATTGATTGAATGCAATCGAACGTAATCAAATTATTGAAATTCAATTGTCAAATGATTGAAATTTGATTGCCAAACACCATCGAATACCAATCAAATATTACAGCAATTTTCTTAATTGATTTGAATTGAGTTCGATTAGTGCCTGGATTCGATTTATTGATTGGCTCATGCATTCAATTGATTCGACTATGTTCGATTGGCTTGGTTGGCTCATTCAATATTCAATTAATTTACCCAAAATTACAGATTCGATATTGCGTTTGGCAATCAAATCGCAATCATTCCATTGCATTTGACAATCGAATTGCAATCATTCCATTGTGTTCTATTATGTTTAATTGATTCAATTGAAATATTAGTTTGATTCCGTTTGATTGACATCGTCTGGAGATGACGCAAACCACACATTTGTACCGCAGTCTCAGATCTTTCTTTCCTCAATTAACATTACTGTTATTGGCTTAAGGAATCCTTTGATATTTCTGTTTATAGTATTGTATTTTTACACATTTTATCTCTATCATTAGGCTGAGATCACAAATAATCATCTTTGACTCTAAAATATGGGTCAGTCTGTCGGTCATTTCGGACATAGGCTTGTTCAGGCGGCAAGAATCATCTAGCTCGTGGTCTGCAGTATGTTTGTTGTTACATCTGAAGCAGCAACATCAGTTATGCAGCACTCTTTAAGTTAAACGCAAAAATATCTTTGAAAAGTTGCGAGTAGGAATTGTTTTAAATGCTTGATAAATCTGCAAAATGTTCTTTGAAGAATATCACCTAAAATCTGACAGATTTCCCGAATTTCCGACTAAAAACAATCAGATTTTTCAGATAAAAAGTGAGTTGGTTGAACAACACGAACACAATTTATTTGTAATCTCAGCCTAGGAAATTGAAAACCATGCATTTAAAATTCACCACACCTCTCTTTTGCCACTTTAATCCACTCCAAAGGTTCTCCTCGATAAAAGATTCTCCTCAATAAAAAGAAAACAATACTTACTTCTCAGAAATGAAATCTCCTCATCCTAAATGAAAGTTGGAAAATGACGACAAAAATATATTTTGAATGACTTTCTTCCCTTGTCCTTTGTTGGGGGGTGCTCTCTTTCTGTTTTCTTTCCCACTATCAACTTTCGATTGCCGTAGGTTTTACGCCCGTATTTGTGCGCGCGGGCCTCTAGTAAACGCTCAGCTGCATAATTTGAAGACTTGGTCTTTTTTGAGGACCTTTATTTTGTTAGAAAACTGTTCCAGGCTTCTTCGGTAAAGGGTAATTCGGCCGATAAAAGTCAGAAGTAAAACCCAAGTCTTTAAAATAAAAATAAATGTAAACAAATATTTTTTTTAGAGATTTCACTTTCACTTTTTCTTTCTTCACATCATCTCTCTCAACTCTCAACTGCTCAACTCTCACATGGTACGATTTTTATGGTACAACTGACTGGAATAAGGTAAATGCTATTGAATAATTCCATTATATTTGCAAGATTTGACATTATAAAAACAGCAGGGAAGACATGCTATATTATTTTTGTTTCAATAAAGTTTTCTGTGAATGTTTATAATTTTTTGTAGCTAGCTACCTTTTTTTTTTTAGGAAGAAAGAAATAGGTTCAATTCTTTACTAGTTTTCTATACATTAGAATAATTTGTATGCTATAATTGATTATCTAGATCTCTACTAATAAAAAGCAGTTTGAACAGTGCAATATTAAAGATAAACCATTGATTTTATACCATATTTTCCAGAGCCCCAGCATGACAAAAAATTGTCATGATGTTGTTTGTGATGATTTAAGCAGCTAAAAGTGATGTTGAAAGGCAACGGTTTTGATGGAAATCTTTACCAATTTTTATCTATGTTTTACTCTTGTAGAATTTGCGAGATTAGGCATTTATTGTCTTATGCAAATAAAAACTAGAATAAGAACTAGATTTAGTTTAATCATTATGACAATCTTTATAGTCAAACAAAGTCGATCAAATACTATCAACTATGTGATTGGCAAATCAGTCAAAATTAATTGAATTTAAACCTGCCAAAATTTGTTACCCTAAGGTATCTAGATGGTTATAGCAAAGTTTTATATTTAATGATTGCTTGGGTAAGTTACGCCATGTCCAGATTGGTACAGCATTTGGTGCATCCACACCCTGCACTCTACCACAGTCATTTATATAGACGGATTTTATGCCGCGTCATATGTCTATATTGGCCCGATAAGCGGCCTGATTTTTGGAGGTAAAAAGATCACAACATTAGCCGGAGGAAAGAAGATTTTGGGTGTTTGTAAAGTTTCTAGTCAGAGTTACAAAAATAAATTTTAGTATGTTACCTATGAGATTGTGGGATTATCATATATATAAATTTGAAAAAAATATGTTTAATACTTTTTGAAATATTTATTCAAAACATGCTGCCTCCAGCTAAAATGTTGAGTCTTTTGCCATCAAAATTTTATTATAAAACCTTGACACTGGAGATATCTCTAGTAGGCGTGGCACATCTCTTTGAATCCTTTAACCTCGTAATTTGATATTCTTGTTCTTACAATAGCGTCCAATAGCTGGAATATCTTTTTTTGTTTTTGAGTCTTAACGCTTTTTTCTCACATCTCAACCATTGGCTGACTGGCACAGGCGGTTTAGCACCGGCTTCGCAATCCAAAGGTTCCGTTTAAGTTTGAATCAGGTATTTGGCACAAGATTCTTTGTTCTTTTTATTCTCTCATCAATTTCTTTCATATTTTGTCAGACTTATAATGTTTTTATTAGGTTTTAAATGTTATCAACTCATTATGTAATGTTAATCACACAGATTACGCATTTAGGTAGGTAGGTAGGTATGTAGGTACTTATCGAAGGAGCAGTCAACCCTTGTCGCTATCATTGTTGACTATAGCTCAATCTTACATTTTCGTCAAACACCTTAACTTGACTACCCAACTCCCCTTACATGGTATGGGTTGACCCCGGGTGAAGGTAAATTCACTTTAGCCAAGTGAATTGCAGCACTGAGTGGGAATCGAACTGGGATCTCCTACATGGAAGGTGAGGGCAATAACCACTACATCCTTTCAGGTTTTATATTTTATTGCAAAAAACACATATCTTATTAGAATCCTTGGAACTGTGAAACTTTTGAGCAATAAACGCAGGTGATGAACGCCTATAAACATTCTTATATATCTCAACCTTAAACAGTCGCTTTTAGGAAAAGGACCCCAAAAATAATCTTTCCTCCAGAATTCTTTGTGTTATGCTAATTTGCCATTTTCTGCATTTAACTTTTTTGAGATAATTGATAAAGGTTATGGGAAAGCTTGAAACCTTGTTCATAATTTAGAAAAATAAACTGGGTTGAAAAAAGAAAAAACTCGACTTCACACATCAACCTCAGACTATGCTACCTACGCAAGGTTATTAAATTATGTCTTCATTATGTTAGCAATCTTGAGAGGAAGCTTTTTTGAATGGATTCTCTGACTGTAGTAGTATATATATTATTGACAATATTATCTAAGTTTTTTCTGTTTCAAATCAATATAGCTTGATATAATTTTGATATTATTAAGATTTAATATTTTAAAAATATTGATTCAGGAAAAAAGTTTGATAATAAAGATCACCAGAAGCTTCATTTTTGACTCCATTATCAAGATGTTTATTGAAACAAACAAAATTATTGAATTATCTGAATGCAACCTGGAAACAAAGACTTTATTAACTGGAAGTTTGTTAAAATGGATGGACATCATTGCTTGTTTAGCAGGTATCTCTATATTTTCTTGTTTTAGTCTCAATTTTGCATTTTAACAATAATAATATTCAACTTAACAATATGATTCAAGTTAATATAAATGCACTTGGATATGGTGTATCTTAAAACTGCAAAAATTACCATAACTTGTTAATTTTGAAATAAATCAAATGTTCAACGTTATACCTCCTCAAAATTTAAGTTAGATACCTTCCTCAATAAAGAAAATTTGAGATGTTGCATAATTTGTACGGCTCCAATACCCCTGCCAAAGGGGAAACGTTTTTTTGGCTCCCCTGGTACATGGATATCTACATGCACAAGAAGACAAAAAGAACTCCAGTTCTTTTGAAGTGATTCATACAAAAAAATGATAATTAACCAAAAATCTGCATTCTGTAGGCCACCAACATTAGGTGCAACAGACTTTTTCTAAAGTATTTGAAATTTTTGAATCCAATATTTTACCATTATGGAATGCTTTTAAAAAATTGGCTATGTTTTCTCAATACGTGAAATTAGCAATTTTTGGAAGGCTCAATGACCCCTTTAGGAGGGGGTTCACACTATGTGACGATTTCTCAAAAACTTACATTCCGTGGGTCAGAGACTGAAGCTAGTTGCAATATTTAGTTATTTAATGACAACATCATTTCTTCTTTCTGTTTATAGCTGAGAAATGTGCAAGTGTGCCATGTGTTACAGCTTCAGTTGATGATGTTCAAATTGATAAAGCAATTCTGTAAGTTTTCTTGTTGTTCAATGACAAAATTCCATATTTTTTGTCTTTTGGGTTGTTATTTACAAACTGTAGTATAAACCCAAGTTTTTAGAGGAAAACTCTTGAATAAAGACATAATTAGCCCGATAGGAATATGATGAAACGATATGAAAAGACAAAGTTTTGCTATGTAAGAGTGTTTTGGGTACGAGTGTTTATTGGGTAAGAGTGCTTTTTTTGCAAGAGTATAGAGTTTTTTTTCCTGAATATAATTTTACAATTATATATTGAAACAGAAACTTATAGGGAGATTATAAAATCTTTTTCAAATCTTATATAATTTAAGACTGGGGCATGTAGTGACTCTAAAAGCACGAGTAAACCGAATCTTCAATACAAGTATGGAGGTAAGAAAAGTATTGCTTTGCAAGGAAATTATATGCTTCACTTCAAATTAAAAACAAGAAGGGGTGGTTTGTCAAAAAATTGATTTCAAAACCAAAATTTCTCTATTTTATCAAAGGTGTCTCAAATTAACTCCTTCTGTGGAAATAAGGGATGCATTTCTTTTTAAAGTACAGTAATAAAATATATTTAATAATGAATCTCCTGAAAATATAATTTACTTGTTTTTGTCAGATTGAAGTCCTTGTTAACAGTGAAGATTTCAATGAATGCTCAAAAATTTGTCAGGTATGAATTTTTATTATATTTTCAATGTGCAAAGCAGATTCAATGAAAATCCGAGAAGGCACTGGGCTTTTCATCAAATCTGCTTTGCGCATTGAAAATATAATAAAAACTATTTTATTATGAGTTTATTTTCTTGCCTCCTGTCACCACACTACTGTTTAGAAGTGAAGTAAAAAGACTCTCAGTTTATGTGCTGACTTTTTTACTTGAGGTTACTTTAATATTCGTTTTATCATTGGTTCCATAAAATAGGGTTGACAAAACATTTACAGACACACAGTATTTTGGAAATTTTGTAGACATCCGATCTGCACAAGACCAATTTTTTAACATTAGTACCCGTGGGGTTGTCTCTCCTGAAAAAAATTACTTTGACTTGTTCCCTAATAGATGTCTTACTTTATGCCATAATGTCATGCTTTCAATTGATAGGCTTTCTTCACTTTTGTCACACAACCAAAACCAAACGGTGAAAAGGTAAAATTTATACATTTCGATTTTTTAATGGAAAATATCTTTGTCATTTCAAATCCTTCTTTTAGGGAAGTTATAATGTAACATAACAGCTAGAAATAATTTCAAAGACTGTCAAAACCCTGGGGTTGACATTTATGAGCCTTTGTAGCTACTTTTTTGTCAGCGGTAAATAAATTACATTAATTACACACAATTACACACACACGCACGCACATACATACACACAAACTCTCTTTTCATAGTTCAAAGATTTCTAGGGTTCCAGTATATTTACTGATACCTATGAAAGTTAGAGCAATCTATTGTCTTCAAATTTTACTTTGTCTCAAACTTTGCTTTTCAGAACATTGTACCACCTGTGGAGGCTAAAACAGAAGAAGAAAAAACATTATTTGCTCTCGCCAACGAAAGGAAAAAGTTGAGGTATGAAATTACACACTTTTGCTAGTTTCTGAAAATGTCATAGACCTAGGAAGCGACTTTATAACCTTTCTATGGCTTTGGGTGGGTTGCAACATGTTTTCTAGTGGCATTACTGCCCAGGGAAAAAAGAAAATTTTTGGGCAATTGTATATGCATTTAGTATTGTGGAGAAATGTTTTTGACGCAAAACGCACTTTTGAATGAAAGTGCCCAAATCTTTGTGATTCTCTTGTTCTCTTGTACCCAGCAAATTAAAAACAGAACATAGCTTTTAAATAATATACAAAAATTAGATATTTTCATCCTTTTCACAGAGGCATTAGTAAATAGTTCATCTCCAGCCATCTCCACGCACGAGTATTATAGTTTTCAGTCGGACAAATAAACAAGTTAAGCGGGACAGGCAAAGAAAATCTTTCATACAATTAAAACCATTATTTTTCTTGTATTACTTTTAAATTGATTTTTTAGGCTTGATTATAGATCTTCTCTCAAACAATTGAAAGACAATGAAGAAGAACTTAAAAACAGTTTGTAGCTTTTGTCGTCCCCATCAATCTTCCGAACAAAAACGATAGATTGTTATATCCCCAGTTGAAAAGATTTTGATTTCAATATCCCCACTGAATTTTACCTATACTGATAAAAATCTTTTCCACCTGATTCTTGAGACAGGGGCGTCATTTTCCTAATTTTTGAACCAGAATTTCGAAAAAGAAAGTTGGATTAAGTTACCGTACCTTATTAAGTATGAATGACAGGGGATTACGTAAAATGTCTAAGAAATCTTTGAAATATAAAGGGGTTGAGTGAAGGTTGGTCGGGAAATCCAATTTCGTTTTTTTACTTGGAAATCTGAGGGGTAATTCTCAAAAATGCTGATATCCACAAATAGTGGATGCGGATGCGCTATTTCAATTCTAACTCAAATAATTGTTATGGGGAGTGTTGCAATCTGCTCCATCTTGTTATTGATAGAATCTATTTTTATTGATAAAACCAATCTTTCAGAATTTGTGGCTGATGAAACAGTAGAAGAAAGTTCGTATGTGACGTCTGATGATACTTATTCAGAATGTGTAGAGATTGTTTTACCACAACATGCTAACCATCACCAAACAACATTTGGAGGCCAGGTAAACATTTTCATTATGTGACAGTTTCTTTGTATCTTGCTCTAATAGGCAGAAACTTTTGTCTGTCCCTTCGTAGAATTTAAGTTTCTTTGTATACAGGTTTACGTGTTTTAGCACTTTTTGAAAATTGAATTTAACTTTACAAGCTCACAAGTACTGGGCTAAACTTAAAAAGTTATACCTCAAAATTTATGTTAGACTATCATCCTCTTTCTTGAAAAAATTTTGTTTTTGAAGACTATTTTCGGTCCCACGGAGTCGTCAAACGTCCGAAGTTTTTTTTTTTTGATTCACCCGGTAAAATGCAAATCTTTAGGGCATTTTTGCAAGTAACACTGGAACTTTCATAGTTTCTCCAATTTAGATGTGTTAGATTTTTTAGTGAGTCTCAAAACTAAGAATAAAGTAAATTATACCCTAAACTATTTAGAAATGGAACTTATTCTAATATTCTAGAAATATTGTAAATAGATGAAAGGCCTGATTTAAATAATGATTGAGCATTTCCTAATAGTTTTATTTTCCATTTTTAGTTGATGGCTTGGATGGAACAAACTTGTACAATTTCTGCTCGGTAATTTTTTACCTAATTTTTAACAAATCTTTAGTAATTTGTTCTTTAACACTTTAACATTTGTGATTTCCCAATTAGGCTTTCCTATATTTTTCTGATTTATGATTCTCTGTACTATGTAGATATTGGAAAAGCAGTCGGTCTAGACCGAGGATACAATCAGGGGAATAATTAGATGGTCGCTTTTCAGAGTAACATAATCAGAAGTGGATACAGCAAGGTACCCAATTTTATTTTGAAGGAGAGTTTTGACTTCCATATAAGTAATTATGAGCAAATGCAACACTCTCCATCAGAGTTTTTGAGAACCTTCTGCATCCGCCACTGATAATAAACTATATTTATATTCTTATGCTTTCTTCGTCATTATTTTTTAGACGTTTATGTCGTGGCCTTCCTCGTTTGTTAACAGTAGATGAAGTGTTCTTTAGAGCACCATCAAAAGTTGGTGATCGTATTGTGATCAAATCCAGTGTCAATCATATATTTGATAGATGGTAAGATTAATTTTTAGGTCTGACATCCAGAGAAAACTTAGACTGTTTTTGAATAATTTAAGTCCCCGAAGCCAAAAAAAAATCTTATCAGTGGCGTAGACATGAACTATCTATTTACATTATAATGACAATGTCGAAATTAGTTACACTCCTACATAAATGTTACGCCTACTGATTTTTTAAAGTAACCGTTAAATAATAACCCAGAACACAACATTATTTCAACATTGTTTCAACGTCCACTTAACGTCCTGACGTCCAAATAACGTTCTGACGTTGAAAAAACGTTGTATGAACGTTAAAACAACACTCCGTACCTGCTTGGAATTTGTATCTTTTTGAATTTCAGTATGGAGGTGGGTGCAAGAGTAGAAGCCTATGCGGTGGGTGGAGCCACACGTCATATTCAAAGCGCTTATCTCACTTTTATTGCACCAGATGAAAAAGGAAATCCGAAAGTTTTACCTGACATGAGGCCAATGAATAAGGTATGTCGATTCATTTTCTGTCTTTATTTACATTTATTTGACTAAATTGATTTTTAGAAATCTATAATCTTAAATGTCCAGTCTATCGAACTGTTCGACTATTGAATTAATCAAACAGTAAAAGTTCGATTCGGTTAGTTAATCGAATTTTTGAAAAATCCAGAAAATTGTCTCAGTCAGTTCATCGACAAATTAATTGAAGTACGATATTGAAAGAAATTGTAAGAATTCGATTAAAGTTCGACTACCGAACTTAATCAATCTATAATCGGCTGAAAAAGTTCGATAAAGTTTGACAAAGTTGGAACCAATTCTTTGGTTCTGTTCAGTTCTTTTATAAAAATTAAAATTAAAAATAATAATCTAGTAGTTGAAGATATTTTTTTTGTCTCTGTCAGCCTTCGAATTCTTCAACTGTTTTACAGAAGTTAGTTTCATTGTCGAATCTTTCTTCTTTCGTCTGGGTCTCCTTTGGCATTTGTTTGGGATTTTACCGCAGCTAGTAGCTATCATTTCAGTATCTTAATTAGAGTTCTTTTTTTATTGCTTTTGATTACTTGGGAATTAGGGAATTTTTTCTGCTTGATTGAAGATTTCCGTCATGAAAACATTTTTTAACTATGTACCTTTTGGATTCATGAGGCCTAGTTAAGATTGGCATATGAAATCACACTGTAATGCTGTTTGAGGTTTGAAAATCTGACTTAATTTTATTCTGCTGTTGTTGGTTGTTATTTGTGGTTTCGATCAAATTAAAAGTAAAATAATTTTGAGGAGAGAAGTTACACAAAAGGCTTAGTAGCAAAGCAGATTGGCCCTGTTGCCAAAAAAATTATATGTGTTTTTTGAATAATAATGTTAGTTATTAACAGCTCAGTATGTGGCTAATTAAATTGTGACCGTTTTTATATAAGTTTAGTAACTTGTTTGTTATTGTTTTGACTGATATGTGAAGCCGCCCGATTTGAACGGACGTAGGAGAGATACCATGTCCCACAGTTTAAATACGTCAACATTTAGTTTCACATCTTAAAAAAATCTTTTTGTTGATTAATGTGTGATTTTGGCCAAAAAACAGTTAGTAAATTCAATGAAAATACCTTGGAAATGAATTTTATAATTCTGGATTATGTCTGTTATTGATTAGGCACTTTTTCGATTAGGTCAAATTACTAATACTTGCAACTCGAGGACTCAATTTTATGTCATGGTATTGTAAAACCTGGTGTTGTAGAATAAGGAGACACACAATGTTCTTAATTTTTCTGTAAGAAATATTATTCGATTTCACCAATCTATTAAAAATTAAAAGAATTAGAGAAACAAAAAAAGTGGAGGAATGATGAAAATGTGATTTTTCTTGTGTTGACTAGATTGTTGCTAAATGTACTGCTGTGACAAAAACGTCAGCGTGTTCCGTTCAATAAGCTGAAAATATATTTTTAGAAAAGTTGCTTTATTAGTAGATGACCTAGTTTCGCTGCCAACAAGTCTTATTGCGACCACTATCATCTTAATCGCCTATTTCTCTAGCTCTCTTTCTATCGTATGTTTCTCAACTCTCCCAGTTATAACTACCTCCTAATACATTATAGTTTCAAGGTTTTTATGCAAACATCCTAAAATAATTTTTAAATGCAAAATTTCAATTTGATTCCACCCTATTTTTTATTTTGACCTCGATTATTGGATCTCGATGAGGCCTTCCCCAGCGGTTTACGTGAGTTGAAAGATATTCCCCGATTTCCACAATTGTATGAAAATGTTCCCGATTTTTGAAAATTAAGATTTTGGAAAACATATTGCGTGAATATTTGAATGCGTGAATTTAAGGTGACTGAGGGGCCTCATCGAGGCTAAAAGGATCAGTTAGCAATTTTAGCGATTAATTTGCAATCATCTTCTCGGACTGGCATAAATCGTTTAAGAAGATAACAAACAGTTCTTGGAAGACACACTGTGGCATCAAACATTAAAAGTCATGTTACTCATTTTGTTTTTTCATTTTATAACACAGGTAAAACCTATCGTGTAAAGAGAGAAGATAATGGGGGTCTGTTTTTTAACTCTCAGATTGTGGCTGCATTTTTAAAGCACAAACAAATGATAAAAGCTCCTTCAGACTTAAACCACGGAAATAAAGATTGTCAAACACGGGTAAGAAATCTGTCATGTAGGAGACAAGTTCAATGGGGCTCCGTTTTTTAATTCTCTAGTTTTTCGTTGCAAATTATAAAGTTCCTTCGATTTAATCTTCAAAACCAACGTAATAAAGATGATAAATATAATAATAAAATAATTCACAAAAAAATGCGTCGACGGCAGTGACATGGTAAACAAGTACGAAAATGTGATGAAAAGGTGTCTCCGTGATGTATCTTGTATAGTTTGAGTCGTATAACTGGATCAGCCTAATGACTTGATAATGACTTAATCACTAGGTCATTAATTAAACGCGACAGACATGATAAAGAATATGAGTGGTTACAGACAACAAGGTCGGGTGTCGCTGTAAACAAATTCATTATCCTTATTAAATACCACAGACGTGATTTCATTTTTCTCATTGTTATATATGTTGTTTGTTGTGTGTTATTTATAATGTGTTTGTTTTTTCTTCTTTTTGATGTTTTCGATATTTTTTTTCTCTACTTCAGACGAGTCTATTAGGATTAATCTAATACTTTTTCAATTTGTTTACTCTTCTGGTGGAGCCATAAAACATCAACATCACAGCTGAGAGATTGTGTTTAACCCTACGGGGGAGGCTTTTTCGATGCGTATTTTCCTTTGTTTTGGTATAGAAAGACTCTTCTTCGGAGCGGTCTTCCACTGAAAAACAACAACATTCCTGTTTTGATCTTGTTGTGGTGAATATTTTCGAAAACAAGAAAAAAAAATTCTGATGCTCTTAAAAAATGTTTGATTCGATCGTGTTAATTTTAGTGTATAAATCTATTAGTGAGCGACACAGCATGAATGAAAACATACCTTAATGTTCCGCAGTGGTGGAGATACAGAAGGTTCTCAAAGATTTTGACGAAGAGCATTTGCTTTTGTTAAGTTTGAGTACCTTCTGCATCCGTGTCTGATGTTGGTGACACTCCAATTCATGTTACATTTAAAGACTATAAAACATAACCTGTAAAGTTTTCATATTATAAACACCCATATAAGATGGAAGAGGAAGACCTTATCACCTTGGGATTCTCCAGTTCATTTTACACTTACAGACTATAAAACATAACTTGTAAAGTTTTCATATTATAAACGCCCATATAAGATGGAAAAGGATGACCTTATCATTCCCAATTCTTCAGTTCATGTTACATTTATAGACTATAAAACATAACTTGCACAGTATTCAGTATTATGTAAACTCCCATATAAGACATTTTTAACGTCCAAACAATGTTGTTTCAACATCAGAACCTTGTTTGGACGTTGAAACAATGTTGAAATAATGTTGTGTGTCTGGGACACCTTTCATTAAAGCATTGAGAAATCCTTTCTTGCATAAATTTTTTTTTTCTTAATTTCGGCCTTGGCATGTTCTTAAGATGTTCTTAATTTTTGAACAAATCTCAGCCTCAATGTTCTTATAAACTATGTTCTTATAAAAAGAAAAACGTTTATATTCTTCAGAATTGTATGTTGAATGAATCTCGGTTCGATGCCTAAGAGATGTAACAATATGGGTACATGAAGTGAACGGTTTCCATAATGGTATGTTAGTCTATATTACATACTGTGAGATGTCTGCCCTTTTTACAAAACCTTTTAAAGACATTATTATGTACTTGCGTAAAATAAGTTAAGGTCTTTTGGGAGGTTTAACAAAGGACGGGGTATGTACAATAATTATGGATTCTAAATATTTAATCTATTTTGACTTTCCTTTTGTTTGCTCTGCCAAGGTTACATAAATCCCATTCGGAAGCATTCGGATTCTAGTCAAACTCTTAGGGGTCAGTTTTCTGCTTTAATGAGGTTTTCCGAGTTATGATAATGATTGAATTCTGATAATTTTGAGTTTCGAACAAAGAATTCTATTGTTTTTTAATTTTACATTTTTAGTTACCGAGCTTTGTTTGAAGAATGGGATGCCTTTACCGTTTTGTTTTATCTGTTGTTTACCAAAAAAAGGTCCTCTATTGTTCATTGTAGACAGTTGATGTCCAATGAACTTCAAAGTTTCAACAATCTTCTATATGTGTGCTTGACGATTTCCAACAGGGACCTATTGCTTTTGCAAGTCAATAACATGTATTGGGTTGTTTATTTGTTTAATTAGAAGTAATTAAATCTGATGTGATCATTTCCAGCAGGAGGCCTTCCGTTTATTAAGATGTTTAAAAATGCTCCTTGTGCAAGGTCTACCAAACATCTTTCTAACGTCTTAACAACACCTTATGAACGCCATAGCCTTTTTATCGAAGTCTATATAACGTCTTTTAAACGCCTAGACGTGAAGTCATGTATGCATTTTGTTTGATCTTCTTAAATATACTAAGGCTGGACGGAAGAGTTAATCTCTAGACTAGCGATGCCTTTTTTAATGTAGTCATTAATTTAGTGTATGTTAAAAGCTGATTATTAGTCACTTCTTAAAAGTATACCCCCGTTGATTGTTTACTTTGATAATTACTCAAAGTTTACAGAAAGACATATTTTCGTCATGTGTACCGTTCGCCTTGACTTTCTATGCATTTTCCTTCTAGAGGCACATTAAGAAGATTTTCATCTCTTATAATGATTTAGTGAATTAATTTCTTGATGATTTACCATCAAAAACCATGATCAGATTTCTTATTTGTGGTAGGGGGTCATTTCTTCTTTGACCGGCCGATCTATATATGCCGTCTTGTAACATGTATCCCCTTATATGGTAATGGAAGATTTATCCTTACATTAGGAAAGTTTACGGGTGGCTCGATACATATTCTCGCAATGTGCGTGACTTTAATTCTCATTTTTCCGAAAATTGCCTCTTGTCCCCATAATGCAGTTAAAGACTAATTGTTGGTCAATATTTTGAATTAAAACTTTTGTAAATATTTTTGTCAATACACAGGTCACTATAACGACATCGCTTCGATCCCATCTTTACTTTAAAAAGTCATTCAAACCAAATTAAAATCTTTGTTTTCTCTTAGAAACGGGTATTAGTTCAGACCAGTCCATCCGAGAGGGTAATATTTTTCGTTTCTCACGAATAAATTAAAATTTTATAGTATCTTCTTGTGTCAAATTTGACTCAAAATTCACTTCGGAAACAAGATAGATATAATCAATATAACGGCATTTCTTTCTTCCAATGAATCGAAAAAGGATATTATTAGTACAATAGAGAAAGTAAAAAGTAATGAACTGCAAAGTTGATTTAGTATAATATTATGGTTCCTAATCATATTATCCAGTTTCCCTCTCATAAAATATCTCAAAACAATCAAACAACGAAAACAAACACAGAGCTAAAAATAAAGTAAAAAATCAGATCAGTTTTCGTTTAACTAAAGGGTTTAATCTTTTTATTGTCAAATTTTGTCAAAAATTATTACTATATTTAGCACAGGTATAAATCCGAAAATTGGTATAAAGTCGTTTTTACAAATTTCGATATTTTCAATAGAGGTGTTAATCCATTAAAGAATGTCAGATCAGCGACTAAGGTAAATGCCTTCTTTGCTATGGGGTAATTGCTAAACTGTCTAGATCTGAGTGACAGCTTTGTCGAAACATTATGAAATCAAGAAAGTTTCAAGGCGTTTCTCGACTGCAGACCTCTCCAATTGCCTCACAGTAACCCATTAGACACTACTAACATCATATGGGATAGCCCAATATTTTGGCTTTGAGACTTGAAAAGATTGTACAATACTTTCACCACGAATCATGAGCCATCATAGTGGGGACTGTTTTTGGATTTGAAAGTCCTTCGTTTTATTGGTATGGTTTTAAAAGACCCCAGATAGGCAAAAAGTCTCGTGCTTTTAGCTTATCGTATTATGATCACGAGCAGGTTTTTCAACTCGGAAGTAACGCGATTTGAGAGAGGAAGCAATCGATTTTTTTCTTCTCCTCCCATTTTTCTATGAGATAGCCTTCCTTCTCTGCACAACACGCAAAACAAACTTTTTTTCTTCGTCTTGTTATTTTTTCCCGCCCTTACAATTATAAACCAAAACATTGAAACCATTTGCTTAAGTAGTTTGCTTTTCCTGTTCGCGATATGTGTCCTTGTTGGAAAAACCAATATTAGTTTGACGTTGACCTGTCCGAAAATAGTACATTTACTCATATTTAAGCCAGTACCAAAATGAAAATTGAAAATTGAAAAACCTGTATTACTGCAACATAAAGTGCGTTTTTGGAAGAAAATTCTGTTTATTAAAAGTTTTGAAAAAGCATTCTTTTTAGGGAAAAGGACAACATGCTAAAACATAAACCATTATTCAGCCTATAACAAACTCTTCAATCAATAGACTTTGTGGAGTTTTTCCTGATGAGGTACAGGCTAGTGAGTGAAACCATAAGTTGTTTTGACAGTAAATCAACCTTTAAATCGTTTATCACAAACAACTGTGCACCGTATTAAGGAAGTCTTGAATAATATTTTGCCACTAATCCTTGTCTAAACAATGTTTTGGCAGAATTTACTATTTCCTATATTATTTTACCACATACCCATATGTTAAGGAAGTTAAATTCGTACATTGTAAACTTGTTGGTGCTCCGGCGTTTTAGCCTATACTAGACATCCATAGATTTTTTTACCATAATGCCGTACTGCGCAAGGAAAAAGTGGGATCAACTTGCAAGTTCCGTTCTGGCTTGCCATTTTTCTCAAACGTAACCCAGATCTTCTCCCGTCATCTCACGCATCTCTTTTTTAAAGTTCGTGAACAATTTAAAAGGACAGAACAAAAAACTACGTTTTCTTTTAAAGACGTACCAAAGATATTTTGGCAATAAATTTTACTGAGAAGAAGTCTGCTCAATCCCACCAGTCACTGAACATTGTTTTCGTTGAAACAATGTTGAAATAACGTCACTTGTCTGCGGGGATATTTCATTTGTTGTGCATTTCCCGATAGAAGAATCTTTCCATGTGTTTTTGCAGTCATTTTAAATCGATTTGAATTCCTAATCCTTATAATAAATAGAATAAAAGTATTCATAATCTTTACTTCAGTATTGTTTGTAAATGTAAAATTTGGTGAAATTGCTTGGCAATGCCTATGGGATTTTTTCGTTGACCAAAATGAACGATTATTGGTAAATTAGGTTTCTTGGCAATTCCATTTAATATTCATTGCTTATGACTTTGTCAGTATTCTTATACAAAAAGCACTCATGCTACTATCATTTTACTATTCATTTATTCCAATACACATTTTTTATAAGAACATCGAGCTTGAGATTTGTTGGAAATGTTTTCCAAGCACTATGAAGGACTCACTATTGGAGCATGAGAATTTTCCTAATGAAAGCTTAGACCAAGGGAAGCATTTTAGGCATATATTTGAGAGTGGGGGAGGGGTAGAAAATTCGAGAAAATGTGGAACAAAATTAAGAACATTCAAGCCTCAAGCAAAATTTTGATGTTCTAATAAAAAAACGTGTAGACGACGGAAGGGTTGATTTAAACTGCTCGTTATACAAACTATTGACTTTGAACGAGCAATCAGTTGGTTTGTTGTAATGGTTCAATTCAATTAACACTGTTCTCGTGTACACATAATAGCCTCTCTCTGTGTGATGTCATCTATGGTAAACTTTCCAGGATATTGGTAATAATCACTTGTGAATAATGTGTCATCGTAGATATTGCAACATACAAACGGGTTTATATAAAAGAGTTTATAATTACATCAGTTTTTTGTCGTCTTTCCTTCCCTAAAATCACTTGTATTACATATCCTATCTCCTGCTTGATTGATATTGTTAAACGGCTCTTTATGGTCTATTATGTCCAAAACTGTCTGTGGCGGAGAGCTTCTTCGTTATTCATTGCTAAATATGGGAAATCTGTGTTCTCCATCTTAGCAGTTCCAGCAATAAGGATTAGAATTTAATTTGCAGTTACTTCCTTTAATGTTTTCACAAATGGTATTACCGAGGATTTCCGTGCATCTTTATTCTTCAAATCCGTTGCATACTGGGCCTTCTTCCTTCCGCATTGGATTCTGGATCTCTGACAACAGTCCAAGTCTTAAAATAAAGGGATTTCTTGTCTTGTGTCTTGGTTTTACAAATATAGAAACAGCTTAAAACAAAATTTACTTCTGGGTTGCTTTTTGAACGTCCCTTGAACGCCTTTTGAACTAGAGTGAGTCGGGCGTCTAATTTCTGATTTATTCGTTTTTCTAAAACAGAGGCTAACAAGATCATTAAAGTGATAATTCTATTTTTCTAAACTATTTGATTTTGTCTTTTGTGTTTCATTGAACTAACTATAACCGTTATGCTCTATATTAGACCTTTTGTATACTCGATATTTGATTGCGATAAAGAACCCATAGGAAATGCTTATAACTCTCACTGTTGGTAAGAAACTCTACGTCATAATTTTCTTGTTCACAAGACATCTAATGTATTTTTGAATAATAAAGCTATTGTATGCCACTCGTCTATGAGTCAACGCAGAGAGTAACAGTCCATATAAGAAACAATGGAGGAAAATCGAAATTTCACCTCGATTCGAAGATTTCGCTCATTTGCTTACCTTTTCACATAATCCGGCTTCAAATCACCTTCTTTGACCCTCATTGAATATAGGTCTGTAAATCAGAGGGATAGTACCTTCAAGTTTTCCTTATTGTCAAATCAGTCACCGCTGATTCTAGAAAGTGGGTGTAAGACTCAACAAGTCAATTTGTGTCATTACCCCCATAACACGTAAGTTGATTGGGGATGCTTAGTGTTGGTGGCGGCCGTTCAGTGGATGAGTGTCTCTCTTTAGGTCGATTTAGACTGAAGCGGAGCGCCACTCGTACAGTACCGTCAGTTCCCATTCGCTCAATTCCCTTATATATATATAATTGAAAGGTTTGCAACGAAAGTTTTATAATGTTCGCGCATTGCTGTAAAACAGCATTGTGGTGAGAACTGGATTGAGAATTCATTCATTCTAGTTACGTTGGGATTACATAAGGATTGTAATTTCTTCTTTCAAAGTTTGTATAAACTGAAAGGTGGTAACTTTAACTTTTTGATCGTGTTTAAGGGCTTTCCAAACACCATTTCGTGTCATAAACTTCAACTTAACCTTTCAACACTCGCCTTATCATCATATTAAGATTCATTTCAAAACACCACTTATAAATTTCGTTATTTTTTTAAAAACCTGATTCATTTTTTTTTCCGAATGATTAATCGAGTTTAATTGCTTCTTGAACTATGTCGTAAATTCTTTTTTTCTTCCCGTGACTGGCTGCAGTCAGTACGGAACATTTTTTTTTAACGTCGAAACAACGTTGTTCTAACGTCAGAACGTTATTTGGACGTTGAAAAAATTTTGGAAAAGCGTGTCATGTGTCTGCTGAGACGGCATTATTTTTTTGTTTCAAATTCTTTTTTTTGCGCGATATGATGCAATAGCCAGGTTACAAGTTATTCAACGATGAATTAGTCTTATGCTCTCTCTCTCCTTTAGGCAGGTTTTTACAGACGATAGGTCAATTACCTTACAAAAGTAGTAAAAGGGCTGGTCAAGAGGTTGCTTCATTTCTTCTTCCATTCAAACATTTTGCTCGCTAAAAAGACCATTACACGTCTAAGTATTTTGTCTCTATCCAGCTTGGGGACACATGCAACCTCGGTCATAAGGTTGTAGACTTTTTAAATATTAAATAAATTACCAAAAACCTCTTAACCCTACTCGACCCGCATGCTTTTGAAAGTGGTCTGTTGACATATGGTAGCAATAGCTGACCATATTTATATCATCCTGCACATTTTACGGACCTTTTGTCCTGCATTGAACTATCATCTCTTCTTTTATATACTGATGTTGCAGAAATATTAGCAAGGTTCAACCGCTCAATTTGAATTCCCATGATTTGATTAAATGACAGTTGATAGAATCAGCCAAAAACGAACTCGCTGCTTGTGCCCGTACCCATCGTCTCAATATCTAAAAAAATATTGAAGACGACGGTTCTCCTGTCTAGACCCAATATCTACGGAAAAGTCTGCTCCCATTCGCAATTTCTAGTTCAAGATTTTCAAACTAAATATAGCAAATTACTTGACGCGCGCATCCGAACGGACCAAAGTGCCTTTCTTCCCCACACTACCTTTTACGAGAAATCATTGGCAAAGCAGTCAATAACCTCGGAGTACGCTAACGAACGCTAAGCGTGAGATAAAAATATTCTTCTAAATTAAAACGAAAATGATTTGACGTGACTTAGTCATACTACAATCGAGGAGAGTAATGATGAAAACATGCTTTAAAACCCCCTTCCCGCTAATACAATGTTGAGAAGTTGTTTTAGGGCCTTAACAAGTTTCAATATTCAACACTGTTTTAGGGGGCTGTTTCAATCAATTATTACCATGATTTGTAGTTGAATTGTCTAGGGTTTTGCTAGGCTAAAGAAACGTGCTTCTTATACGTCTAACGTTTTTGTATAGGCCTGCAATTCAGACGAGGGGTTTGCTCAATATTTTTCAATATATTTTTCGGACAGAAAAGAGGCACATTCTTTCAACGTGACGGAAAAAAATATTACTTATCTTTTTAAAATTCTGTCATAAAACAGACAACTAACTTAAAATTAGAAAGTGAAAATATTTGCAAATATTTGAAAAGTGAAAAGTTAGAAAAGGTTATGATAACAATTTTGTAGGTGGTATGATACGCAAATGATTTGCTGCTGTTTGAAGAAACAATATATTTTCTTATAATAATGGAATTTTTTTAGTTTTTAATGATCACAATCCCGTTTCATCGTCTAATATAATCTTATAATAATCAGTGCTCCTCCTACCCTATCGACTGTCTTTTTGTAAAGTGCGGATAAAACATGAGCCGTAAAAATCCAGCACTTGTATCAAAATATGTATTTTCAAACGAGGATACAGTACCAAGTTTTATTGTTATACATTCGAATCGAATAAATTCTGTAGGGATGCTTAAATTTCCAGATTTTCAATATGAAAGGGTATTATTCCACTGAAGACGAAATTCTAGGCTAATTTTATGTTTTGGAGCTATTTTCCCAGTGGGCAGGTTATCCCATCTGGTCCCAGACTTATTCTACACCGCTGTCTCAGTCCCCAGGTGGGAATTCTTTTGTCGGTGGGGATAAATAAAGACACATAAAATCCAACGGGGTTATCAAAAAATGGATGAGTGGGGATATCAAAAAGTTTACGTTTTTCAATGGGGATGGGCCTTTTTCAAGTGGGGACGAATTTTTATGCTATTTTTCACAGGGGACGATTTTTCGGGCCTGTATTTCCAGTGGGTAGGGGGTCCCACCGGGTCTGTGAAACGGGGGTGTTATTCTTAATCATTAATCAATCGCACAACTGTCATTAATCCAAGATATTCGTTTTTTTAATATGACGTACAAATGTTGCAATCCGTACAGATTTTATATGTCTAATGCCCTGGAATGGGTGCATGGAACCAACATACATCGAGACATACATCATAAAGTACACAATCTGAATCATAATTAAATCTTTATTCTTCGGTATTGAGGCTATTTTGTACTCTGTACTTCATGTCTAATCGGTTGTCATATTTCGTTTAAAAAAATTAAAACTATGTAGAAATTTAAAACTAGACAAGCCATCTACAGTAATGCATCTTAAAATTACAAAAGATATCAGATTTCTAGTACAGTCAAGGTAATTTGTTGGTAAATTTTAGTTTCTTTAAACTGAGCTTATAATATTCTTATGAAAAGCTCCGGTTTCAGTTCAGTTTTATGAAAACAATATTGAAAAAGTAAAAAAAAAGTTCCTCGCAAAAAATAACTGTTATTTTTTTTACTTCCGCGTGTGTTTTGAAAAGCTTTCTATTTCCCGCCCATCTCGTGGACAAAATTTGAAATGTTTGTATATGCCTGCCCCTTAGTGACTGTGAAAATTAATCTTATTGTTGTAAACATTCTCTCAAACTAAAACAACTTTAACCTGAAAGTGATCGAACGGAAAACTACAGTTGCAAAAAATATCATCATAAGATGAACCCTGATGAACCACGTTTTTTATAAGAATAAAATATATAAAGAACATAAGATTTCGAGGTCAAAAAATTAAGAACATGTTTAGAACATTTGGAGACTTCAAGAGTATACAGATATAAGAAATCATGTATACATGAATTAAAAGGCTTAATTAAGAAAATTTTAAGGCTTGAAACAAAAAAAAATAAGAACATTTTTACAACGGTATTCGAGTTTGAATGAATGAGTGAACTACTAAAAACAATAACACAATGCTCTAAACTAAGAAGGCAGATGAGTGAACATCCCTACTGGGTTTGTTTTTACCGTGACTTAAGGTGGTGCTTCCTTTTACCGGGAACTACATCCGGATAACGAAACCCCCTGTTTTCTCATAAACACATCTCTGTCTATAAGATTCGATACTTTTCCTCAGCTTTGTCTCAAATTGTTTTTATGTTAAAATGCCATTATTTGAAAGGTCTCGGATCGTTTATTGTTACATGTTCTCAAATCCTTAGTTCTTATGAAGTAAAGTGTATTGCTCCTAGTGCGACCATACTGTGGTATTACACAGTCAAATTAACGAATTCCTTCAAAAGTTACAAAAAAACTGAATTCTAAATACATTGCACAAGATGTGTGAGCTGGGAAGAAAAAAACGGGATCACTGTGTTTTCGGAATCTCTCCTTTTTATGCTTAGAGAATGTTTCCATACAAGTGTCCGGTCTATTTCCACCAGGCACCTGTTTTTTATGTTGATTTTTTAAATCCTGAGTTCCCGAATTGGTTCTCACGCCTATGCTATGTAGGTTAATTTGTTATGTTGAGAATAAACTTCTAGTTTCTGGATGTTGCTGGTTGTCATCTGATACGTAATTCCTTTCCTTCGCCAGGGTATATTCCGGCCATGAGAAATCTAGCCATGTCGGGGAAATCGGATTTTAGTTACTATCATCCCGTATTATCGGGATTGATGGTGATATACAATAGCATGATCTAAAGTGGGGTACAGTATAATATTAAGGGAAAGAAAGCGAAGTTGGAGCTGTGTTAATAGTGCTCTTAAGCCCTACCTTTTTCTATATATTCATGAATCCTTAATTAAAGCAAGTATAGTGATGACAGCTGCCATTTGTTTTAGATACAGAAATTAAGCATTCGTTCAAAGTTTGTAGTAAACTTTCATGCTCCATCAATAGAAAGGACATTTTGTTTTGGCTACCTATAGCCTCTAGAACGGAAACACAGAAGGGAAAAAAAACAAAGACAAGAAAAGCATGGTATTATGAGCCTTTTATATTCCCTATAATCCCTATATATCGATATGATGCTTCTAAAGTAATTTTCATTGAAAAGGATGCATTCCTTACGGTGTTAGTTTGTTTTCCCCAAGAGCGATATTAAAAAGGAGGTACTTCCTTCTTAAGTAGATAGTGAACAGTGTTGCCAAGGTTACTGGATCAGCTATTAATCCCCTTTGGACTATTTTTCGTTCAGAGGATATTTTTTGTACAATCCTTCATCCGGTCTAGGCATGTGATGTTGGATTAATTGCTTATAAGAAAAACAAACGGAAATTATCTAATTAGTCCACTATAATCATCTTGACCTATATGGATCTCGAGTTAAATAATTTTTATTTTTTTTTAACGTTTTTAACCTACTTTATTGCATGAAAATTCCGCGGCATTTTAATCTTGCGCATTTTCGACCCGCGAAACGCAAAGTTTTCTAATTTGCTTTACTTGGTTACTTATCATTATGTTATTTAAATAACAGCATAACTCTTTTTAATAAGAAAGTCTGTCAGTGATGTTTTGTGCTTAATGAAGAGCATACGCAATATGTCTTTGACATATTTTTGTCAATTTAGTCGATGCGTTCATTATCCATGATAATCACTTTCTGATCATTATCATTCAGCATTAATTATCCGTTTTAATTAATTAGCTGGTAAGCACCAAGCTCCTTTTTTTTAATTCCAACTTTTATAAAAAACAGATCAATAACAGTAGTTGGTTTAGTTAATAGCCCTTTATTTATCTTTATCCAACCTCTCCGCGACCTTTGTGAGTGTGTCAAAAACTCCCCTAGAAAATAAAAGTCAAGTATTAGGAATGTCCTTTGCTTTTAATTCTCATGATGGACATTTTATGCTACTAGATTTGCCAGTGTTGTACATGTTCTCTCTATCTCGACATTCTAAAAAATTAGACAGTTTCCCTAAATCGATTGAATTCTTTGGTCCATCCAGCTAAGAAACCTTTATAAAAGTGACTCTCTGTAATGAATATCCTACAATTCGATGCAAAATTTATCCCAGTGAAAAAGGTTAACTTTATGTTGAGATAACGTACTTTTTTTGGTGTACATCTTGGTTTTCGGCTTATCTTGACCTATGGGGTAACCTTATGAAATTACGTTTATCGGTACGAGTTAAAAATGTGAAAGAAATATCTTTCTAAAACCAGTATTCATAGATCTCGTTGTTTCCCTGCAGTGCTTTTCTCCAAATTTATTTATAATTTTTTTCAAAATCGTGGGAAATTTGTGACATATGCGGAAAAAGCAGAGGATCTTCCTTTATACATCATTATATATAAAGTTTCATTTGAATTTTGTGTCATAACATTACACTATTCCTGTCATAAAATGTGACGTCACAGCACCCCGATCGTGAATACGGGAAATGGTTTGCAAATAGCAAGAGCGGAACTCCTTTTGAGCAAAAAAACAGCAAAGCATAGGTTTATTATTTCTCTTCGTACAAAATAATAATGTTTTAACGAAACAAATCATTCGAAGCCATATGAAGCCATATCCTGGCTGTTTGATTAATTCAATTTAAATAAGGGAAGTACTGATATCCGCAGCTAGTCGATTTATATATTTTGAAGTGTCAAACATGAAAACAAAGATTTTTTTATACCATGATCGGGAAATCGCTATTTTCTCACTCAGTAGGGAAAGCATCATTTCTACGGGCTTTGTGATTTAAGTGAGTCAAAAATATTATGTATTGATTTATTAGGCCCTTTATAATAATCTGTGAAAACCAAGGGTGATCCATCATCGTTCAAATGGTTTAAACGATTTAAACACTTAGCTGTCACCGATTCTATAACCTCTGTCACTTCACACAGATCTAGGCCTTTTTCTACACAAGCGTCAAAAATAGTTGTGTAGGCTAGTTTGATGTTAGCTTGTTGATCAGACTGTGAGCTTTAAGAAACAACACGAAGATTACCAAAAAAATTCCTTTCACGAATTTCAGATTTAATAAAAATTGATGCTCTTGCGATGTCAGCAAGCATTATTAAGTTGTTGTTGTTTTTCTGCTAAATGACGCGAAGGTGCTTATGAGCTACCTACTGCGAACGAATTATCTATCCGATCGTTCATAGTGTAAGCGGCTGAGAGACACACAACAACACATTCACCCAAATTACTTTTTTTTTAATTTATTGCTTTCAAACATTGGTTGGATTAGTAGTTTAATTGTCAATAATGGCTAGTCTCTTTATACACTGTAATAAGATCAGATTAGTTCAACTGTCAAAACAAGATGTGATACTTTAATTACACCCAGGTCCTACTGTGTCGAAGGAAAAATATATACTTCGAAAGCTTGAAAAACATTGAGGTCGATTTAACTTATTTCTTGAAACCAATTCAGCGTTCAAAATGAACATTCCATCCATGGCTATGATTTGCTAGGGTTTAAATGAAAAATTCTAAAATTTCACTTTGAAGTCGCATTTTTGTTTCCTTTGAGACTCCCCTGTACGTTGGTCCCATGGCACTACTGGCCCCAGGCAAAAGAAAAGGACCTATTTCCAGAAAGTTGATAATACCCTATGTGTTTTACCCGTTTTTCGATGGCCGCCCTCTTTCTTGACTTTTAATCTCTGCATATATGTAGACCGCAGGCCTTGGAAGCCCCCACTAGCGAGGTTACGTTCAGCGAGATAAATCGGGGGACGACGGTGAGATGAGGACGAGAACGTTCAAACAGCCAATCGAGCGTCCTAGATTTTGCGGGGCAACGGTCGCGGGTTGCTATTTACCATCCTCCTTTGGTTTATCCCGCTTAACGTAAAACCTCGCTACTGACTTTTGACCTGCAACCCTAGGTTCGAAGAAATTGTTAATATCCTCTCTCTGTTTTCACGTATGTTGCTTACATTGTTTTGTTTGTTTGTTTGTCTTGAAGTTTGAAGATACCGGCGGCATAAGGAGATTGTCTTTAACGCTTCTTAATTTGTTGTTATCTTTCATTAGGGCGTTAATAGGATTATTTGAACCACCGCGCGACCTGTTCACAAAAACATTTTTTTTTCTCGAGTTCTGAATGACTTATATTGCATCCTTAGTTTAATGTTTAATAAGGTGGCATCATATTCCTTCAAAATAGTTATCCCATTTTTTATTAGATAAAAAGTTGTTGTTGTTGGGTTGTTCTTTCATCTTATTTTCATGAGTTTAAAATGATTCGATTAACAACTGAAAATAAAATACCTCAAATTTTTTTGAGGGTACATGATTTTTTCTTCTTCTCCTTTCACTTCGAATACTTTTTGCATTTCATTGAGGGGGGAGGGAAGATGCCTTTTCCATTTTAATGCCTGCCTTTTAAGAAATGCTTTTTTTTAATTAATGAAAGGTGCTAATGGTTTGTCGATGTCCTTTCAACCACATAATACGTTTGTTTGTAGCTTTTACGTCGCACCGACCCTCCCTCCCTTCACTCAGTCAGATAGAATTTTGATCGATTTTTCATATAGATTTTTCTTCAAATCAAGCCCACGAGTTTTTTCTTACTTATGTTGTTATTTAATAATATAATTTTTTTGAGAAAATTGTTTTTGATTAGAAATTTCCTTCCCATTTTCTACCATCAATTTTTAGAATGCGGGAGTACTTTGCTCATGTTTTCCTCAAGTTTTAGACTAAATATTCATGTTTATAGAAATTTTCCATATTCTTCATTTTCTCAAACTTGTGGTCAAAGCATTCACTCAAGGCGTCCCCAACAAACCCAATCTTTTCTTCTAGAAATCTCCAAACTCTGTATTTATTAGCCAGTATCATCCGATTAATAAAAACTCAAATAAAAATATCATATTTAACCGATCTTCTTTTCAAAAATTCAAGATTATAAGTACCACTCTAAGCTCTTCAAAGCAGCATGAAGTTCGGGTTCAGCAATTCCAAAAAGAAAGATTTAAACACATTTCTAATGAGCCATACTGTGAAAGATTCTTATATCCTGTTATTGGTGAAACCTCAAGATTATTCTTGGTTTGGTTTTGTTTTAAATCTTAAGCTTTGTTTTTGGTTGTAACTATGCTATGCTATGGAAAGCGATTTAGATCCCGAACTTTCTTGAAATATATAAAAATCCCTTCACCTCGTGAGCTGTTTATAACTCATTTGTTTTTAACATAGTTCGCTCTCCTTTTTTAGTCGGCATAGGGGAAAAGATATTCGAATAACGCTGGCACAATCTCGGTCAAAAGTTCTTTTAGAAATTCGCTCCATGCTCCAAGGTTGATGTAAATAAGGTTACCAATTGCTACCATGTGCCAACAGACCACTTTCAGAAGCATTTAATGGGATTAAGAGAGCAATTATAGCTCAAACGCCTTATCTCGGCCTTATACGGTTTATAGCGCATGTTTTAAGTAGCCTCGTACTCTAATATCTTTTTGGTGATTTTCTGCTATTTGGAAATGGGCTACAACCTTGCAAGTGAAAATCTCACTAAGGGAATTTAGTTAAAGCTATTTAACAAATCAGACATTTTCTTTCATTGATTGCTGAAAATTTTCAATAAAAGTTATTTATCCCAATGACCAAATAAAAAGGAAAAAAAGGGGCGTAGATTACTCAGCCAGTCATTTATAGGGGTTACAGGGTTACCTTTAGGCCTTTTTTCAATTACCAGCTTACTAAAATCAAATAAACCCTGGTCTTGTAAACAAACATATTATGAAGCCATCAAAGATAGGGTGCTGATTCAGATAGTAAATTTCACCAAAAGAAATAAATCATTTCCCCATTTTTTAAGTTTTTTTTTCTCTTTTCAATCCCTCCTATGGTGTTTATACGTTTTTGATTTTTTTCCTTTTTTCCTTTTTAAATTTTTTGATCTTTTTTTTCTTCTTCTTCCTTGTCAAAAACGAAATAAATTAAAATATTATTGGTTTTTATTTATTTACGCCAAATCAATTATGATGGGTCAATTTCATTGTTGTTTACTCTGAGGTCTGTAATTAGCTTCTCGCAGTATGAAGTAACTATTTATTTCGCATAGAGTTCAATATAGTCCACATGTTATCTTATCCTAAAGCTCTCAAGTCTCTACCACACAAACCTGTACAGTATATCATTTGAATGGACTTTGATTTTTGCAATTTCCCTATCAATACCTCCTCTTAAATCTTGCCAGGTTAGGTACTGTATATTTCTAGCCACTCCTAAGTCAAGTTTTAGAATTTTTTAACAGCTTTGCTGGTCCCTCTGTTTTAGGTCATGTTTTTGAGTTTCTAGTCTACTATTATATTAAGTCATATGGTTCTTTCCTTGTTTTCCTCTTTTCGAAAGTTCCAGGTTTCTTATCTGGATAAAGATCTACTATTTTATTTACTTCCAAATAAACATTATAGATTATTCCCCTTTTTCCAAGAATAAACCCATCTGGGTAGCCTCCGAAACCTCCTTGTGGCACACATCCATTAGACTTGAAAGTGATATTGGTTTTAAAATCAGCAAGAGGCTTTTGTTGTTTATCCCTTTGTATACAGAGGAGACAAAATTCTTCTTCTTTTTTTATACATCTTGGGTTATGTTTCTTCCCGTTCATTTTAATTTTTTCAATCAATCAAGAACCTGATAAAGATATTTATTTACTCTACTTAGATAAAACTACAGCATATTAAACGAACTATGTTTTATCTTTTCTTCACTATCATAAAAACACTTTCACAAAACAAACCATGTGAAATAAAACAAAACTTTCATTTCTCCAAAGCGCCAACCAGCTTTCACATACTCCCTGGCACCACTATAATAATTAGTGAGACATTTAAGAGAAAAGTACGTACCCCTTTGCTAACACCTTTCTCTCTCAAAAGAAATGTCAAGGTTATCTCAATGCTTTCCCCTTACCAGATGTTGTGCTATCGTCTAGCTTCTGCTTCCACAGGTCCAAATAAACCTTTTAAAACAATTTGTTGAACAGTCCCTTATCTATCGTACCAATTATTTAAAATGACTATTCAAACACAATTCTCGTATGTTTTTATGAGAAAATGGATTGTCTCCTGCTCTTAGACGCTTCTATTCTTTTAGATTGAACCAGCTTTTTGATTTCTGACTAAAGATCCTATCGAACTATCGAACATGATTTTAATGGGAAGACTTTACTTTTAACATTCACTAAATTAACTTTTAGCGATCACTTTTTATGGACCCTACAAATTTGCAACTGAAACTCGCTTTTGCTTCGGCTTGATATTTCCCATCAGGCACACAACGTTATTCCAGCATTGTTTCAACGTCCAAACCGTTCCGTGCCTAATGGGTTACTATTTCCATATCTACCCACAATTCAACTTAATCAAATATCAAACTCAAAAAACTCTAAAATTAAACATTCCTGTCCGAGGTATCCTTCCCTTAGCTGCTTCAAAGTTCACTGGATTGACTGACTAGAAGAGTCATTTTATTGGTCGAAATTCAACCTTAACTGCACTTAGATAACGACTTATATTTTGATAATTGAAAAGGATGGCCAAGGGCCGGGACCATGGCGGGGAGGGGTTGCTAGACAAGGGTTCTACACACAGCAGAGAGTTGTGAAATTCTCTCAGCAGACATACAACATTATTTCAACGTCCAAATAACGTTTTGACATTGAAACAACGTTGTTTAGACGTGAAAACAATATTCCGTGCCTGCTTGGTAGACTGACACAGAATCAAAGGGAGGCACTTGCCCTGCAGTTTATTATAGCTCTAAAGCTTAATCTTGGCTGTGACCGATATAACCGTAACGTACTGTGAACTTGCCCAATTTTGGTGTCGGTGTTTTAAGATTTTAGTTTTTGAATTTGTTTTCTTTCCTAACCAAAGTGAGATTAGGGAGATACAAATGTTTATTGTTAACAGATTAACAAAATAAAGTTCACCTGAGAATATAAGGAAATTGAGGAGGAGATGAATTTTTCCTTCCCTGTTATTCTTACAATCTCACAAAAATAATCAACTTTCTTAATTTAAAAGAATTGTAAAAATTTTTGTTGTGTTTTTTGAGATCATATGTTTCATTTGCGTCAATTAATTGTCTACGGATGTGTTATCATGTGACTGCAATTTTCCAATTCAATCTTCATATGTACAAATTTATTTTATTAGAATCATTAGCAAGCCAGGACGTTGAAAATTTGTCTGGTTACGGTTACATAAAAAAGAAATGTCTTGTTTGCTTTTTTTCCTCTGTGTGTGTCAGCCAGGTTTTTTGAATGAAATTTAAAGCCCCACCCACACTTTAATGTTATCTGACCTCTCGTTTTTCTTTACTGTCTCTAACCCCCCTTAATAATGTCAACCAAGTGTAATCGCTCTAACTGTGTACGGACACGAAAGTGAAACAGATATTGCATACACAGAGAGAGTATACATAAAACACGCATAAGAATAACAAACACTATCATTAAACTATCATCAGCTCAGGTCGAGCCCAATCTGAAAAAATATCGCCGTCGTCAGGAGAAAGAGAGCTAAGCGAAAGAAGAAAATTTTTATTTTGCAAATTCTTTTTTAATGATGATGGAGATGACATATTTTTTCAAAATGTGAAACAAAAATATGAAACCAAAAAATAATGTTTGTTTTTCATTGACTGAAAGTCATCTATTGAAAACATACACGTCTTTTTTTATAAGAACCAGTAAATTTCGGCCGAGGCTTGGATGTTCTTAACTTTGATCCACATTTTCTCAAATTTCCCATCCTACCCTACCCAACCCTCACATATATGCCTAAAATGCTTCCCTTGGTTTGATCTTTCATTAGGAAAATTCACATGCTCAAATTGTGAGTTCTTCATAGTTTTTGGTAAAATATACCACCAAATCTGAGACTCGATGTTCTTATAAACTATGTTCTAATAAAAAAAACGTACACATACGTACAGTATCAACGAAATGCATTCATTCTCTCTGATATTATAAAAAAGATTTTCAAGAAATTGATCCCCTTTTCTTCAAGTGGGTCCTTGGTTAGATATCTACTCAAGGTCAATGCTCATTGCTGCCATGTTATTAAACAACAGACACACTCAGATCTACAACTTCACGCACTCTATTAGCCTATAATTCCTTTAAATCCGTCCTCTCAATAACGTGACAATAGCGCTGCAAAACAATCGAATACCTTCTTAAATCAAAAACCTCCATTAAGCAACTATTTGTAAACATTTCCTTTCGTGTAACTATTTCGATTACTATTATTTTACTTTCTGTAGATTTCTATATCGAGAATCAAATCCATCAATTAACTATGTAACCTAAACCTGGTATACCTGCAAAAAAGCCCAATGGACGCATACGATTTTTAAGTTATAGCATTTTGATTAATTACCTATAATTCCTTACTTTTGCAAAATTTGTTCTTTTGGAAACAGGAATAAATGTTATCGTATGAAAGGTTAAGAGCTGGGATGTGCCATTTTTAAAGAGTTTCGTTTCCAGCAGACACACGACGTATTTTCGAACATTGTTTCAACGTTCCGTACTTGCCGGGTTGTTTAGTCTGACTGCTGTAATTGAACAGAATACAAATAAGAATTTCATAAATATTTGTGTCTTCAATTTCATCTAATTGTCTCCGCTTTGCATGTTTGTGAAACCCTTCAAAAAAGTTGACGAGCTTTTCATGACAGGGGTGAAAGACCTTTGTTCATTGCTTCTACTATAATGTACCAACTACTTCAGAAAATTTTGTTTGATCAGACGAGAGGTAGGAAGAAAAAATAAAGTTTGGAACCCTTTTGATTTTTGAATGAGTGGTAAAAATATGTCTTCCAACTAATCAAAACTTGATTATTCACACTCAGCAAACCAAAGACGTTTTTTCAACGTTCTTTCGACGTCTTTACAATGTGTTAAAGTTGAAAAGACGTTAAAACAACGTTGTGTGTCCGCTGGGCATTGATGCGCATGCGCAATTAAAGTGTTAAATGAGTTGAGTTTCTGAAATAAATCATTAAAAGAATTTGGTTACGTTTTCTCATCGCGAGGTCTGCATAATCACCACTTGAAACAAATAAACCGAAACCCATCTTAAAACATTTCATCGTCACTAAAAAAGTTTGCTTTATCTTTCATCAACTTGTTGAAAACTTTGTATTCAATTTAATCCAAAGCGGGACGTCTTATGGATGTCAGGAAAACCAAATGGATACCACTTTACTCAGGACATTTATTTTGTGTTGACAAAACACTTAACAATCATCCCCGCCCTTCGTTATTTAACGCTTGACCAGATAAAAACGCCCCTTTTCTTTTGTTTTGCGTAATATAAAAATAGCCAACTTTTTGGTTTTCTTCAACTCATATAGATCATAAGATAGGTATTTTAACCAATAAAACAGATGTAATTCCTCCAGCAATGATCTAGAGAGATTTATCTTGAGCACGTAAAACGAACCTTCTTTTTTTGCGTTTATTTTATCTACACCAATGGGCGTTGACAATGGGGTTAGATTGGTATTCGAAGTAGGTTATACTCTGTAAACACGATCGAATTTTTTCCTTTCTTTTTCTAAAGTTTATTGTAAAAGATATGACAATACGAGATTTTTTCATGGTAATGTTTATAAGAACAATTTTATTTTAAGCACATCATTCTTTCTGCAAATTCAAATGGTTTGAGTAGGGATGTTTACAATTTTCATTCTGTAGTCTTTCAAAACTCAATGACCCATAGATATAACAAATACCTCAAGTTCACTATGTTCACACAAAGTTCACCATGATAGTCGATGTCACCATACAATAAAGTGAGTCCAGACAACTTGGAACCTGTTTGAGGCCTTCTAGGTTTGAATTGAGGACCCATTACAAGAACTGCAGTGGAGTGGAGAAGTAGTGAAGTTTTTCTTATAAAATATAATTTGGACATAACGTGTCAAACGGCATTGCCACCGCACTGTCAACCACAAAGAATCAAACAGTCGGATACAAACCAGCTTATCTCAATTTCAAAAACTCCTCCTCATCATTTTTCACCTACTCCTTATTGTTCAAGCTGCACTTGGTTTAAACACTATTTAACTTATTCAACCTCGGCTCTCAGTTAAGTTGGCTCGTACACTAAAGTAGGATAACAAACAAGGAAGGAGCCTGAGATTTTTTCTCACGTTAAGTTAAATTCAAAGCCAAGTAATTTATTTAAATAACACTGATAATAATGATTTCAAAAATTTCCCTGGATACACCTTAACACTCAAAATGATGTTTGATCATAGTGCACCTTTCTCATACTATGGTTTCCCTGATCTATCATAATATGGAGCTACACAGAATCAAATCCTTTCATCCACAACACAATAAACCTCCTTTTTTACTTCTTAGCTCGTACAATGAGAGGCTAATTCTGCTTCTATTGTTCTAAAATATTGTCAATAATAATGAGTCTATTACTATTGTTTTCTTAATGATGAGCACAAAGCAATACCAAATCGGATTCCAATTCGGTTTTGTTGGATTTTAATTAGTCCACCTGCATGATAAAAATATTTTTAACAAAAATTATATCAGATTTTTGCGATCGTTGGATAATAATGTTGTTTTAAAATTTGGCACTGATATGATTTCTATTGTAATTTTCATTTTTGGCCATATCAAGGTTTGCTACCAAAGTGAATTTATGCAGAGCCAGAGGTCTCAATAAAAGAAAAAAAGAAGACAATACGAGTTAATTGTGATAATATCTATTTATAGTACGAACATATAACATTTTTGCCTAACAACAAAAACAATAACATATAAACATAGTATACATAGTATACGATTTTAAATATTTTTAAATTACTTCTATTAAAATTTTGTACCAATAATTAAAATTTGTTTGTACTTAGTCAAGACAAAAACTTTACTCAATTTTACTCAAGTTTTAATTTTGTTTCAACCAAGATAACCTTTTGTTCGTTTGATTTTCTGGGAGTGTTATGACACAGAGGTCTGCATGTATTAGGATAATAAGATGTTTTAATATTATCATTTGCTCATTTGATTCTTTTTTTTTAACTTTTAAAGTTTTTGTCCACGAGGATATAGAAAAAGAGGAAGGAAAATTGAATGAATCAAGAAGGAAGAAAGAAGAAAAAAAATAAAGTCAAATTAGGAAAAAATAGAATAAAAATGCAAGGAAGAAAGTACTATTCTAATTCAACATAAATATAGAAAACATATATATTTAGTCTGTAAGCTAAAAGGCAAAACTATAAAATGAATGAATTTTGATTTATGTTATGGTCTCATGCAATAAATTCTAAATAATTTATTACTGGCCATCCACAGAGTTATAAGAAATCGTAAGAAGAAAAAAACAAGCTTCGCGTGTGTTCATTTGGTTTTTATAACTTATTTTAAATTCACATGGTCCTTCATATACAAAAAAAAAATATTATTTCAAACTTGTAAATTTTATACATCTCTCTTTCTCTAAAGATAAACTAATATATAAATCTTTTTTGAACCCAAAAACAAAAAGTCAACAGTTTTGTTGCTGGTCCCATGAACGTCTCTCTATATATAAATATACATACAATAAAAATCTCTATTTACTGTTTATTACTACTTGATGCACTATAATGCTCTTTTTTAAATATATATTCTATATTTTGCATAATTTTCATTTTAAAATTTTTTGAGTAATGTAAAAGCATCAATCTACCTCCTCAGCCCACAATAATAATAATAATAATAAATTATGTCTTTTGTATGCTTGTTTGATGCGAGTGCTTATTTAATGTTTACTCATCGTCCGACTGCTCCCGTGTGTCGTTGACGACGGGCAGCCATAGCTACGACACGAGCATTCAGTTGTCTGAGTTGTTGGTCGGCCGTATTCGTAAGGTGATGAGCGGTGGTGGGTATGGGGTTGATGATGAGGGGGGTAGTTATAATGTTCTAAGTATGCATGACTTGTCGGCACTACCGAAGATAAAGTCGGCGGTGAACAAAGTCTCATTTTTCGGCTCCCTTCGGTGGTGCTTGGCCGACTTTGGGGCCCTGACCTTGGACTCCATGATGGTTTATACTGTGAAATAGGTGGAGGTCCGCTTTGCTCTACACGAGCACGATGTCCTTTTGATAAGATGTTATCTACCGAAAATCCACTGCGACTGTTGGGTGAGATGAGAGAGGGAGCTGCCTTACTGTATCCTTGGCTAGCAGTGAAAGGGTTGTAATAGTAAGGGTAGTACCTGCTGATGCCGTAACCCATGAGGCTCAAGTCACGGTTCCGTGGTCGGTGGCTTGCTCGGCGTTTCCGGAAGTCGCCTTTCGAGAAGTTTTTGACGTACCTAGGGTGAATACCCCAATAATTACCACGACCATTACGAGCTCGACCAGCTTTGATGAAGCATTCGCTCAGTGATAAATTATGTCGTACACAATTTCTCCATCCTTGTCCTTTCTTTAAAAACTCTGGGAAATTTTCCGCGATATAGTCATAAATACAACCCAAGGGTAGTTTTTTATCGGTAGAACTAAGTATAGCTTGTGCGATAATAGCTGTATAAGATGGTGTGGATTTATCATTTTTGGTGTCTTTTACATCACCATCTTTTTCGTCTTTATCTTCTTCAGTGTTGGAGTTGTTGTCAATTTCATTATTGTTGTTTAAATCGCTGACAACGACATCCTCTGAATCAGTCAGCTCATCATCATCATTCATGTTCACGTTGTAACTTATTTTGTCATCTTCAAAGCTTTCAGCATCGCTTAAGTCTTTATCAAATACTTCGTCTGTGTCATTTGCGATCGGTTCGGTGGCGCCGCCGCCGTCGCACATTTGCGCCTCACGTCGACCTAATATCTGATCGATTGAGAAAAACGCTGATTTCTTTTGTTGTTGTTGTGCTGCGACTTCACTTCTCACGAGTGGAACGGGTGACAGCGAGTTTTCTCGCTTGACGGATGTACTCATGTCGATCATTTTGAATGTAAAATATCTTCCTCAATCCAATACAATTTCCTTTTGCTTTTGTCAATATTTTTAATTTCTGCTATATCTCTAGAATAATAAAAAAGTAAGAAAGATTAGAATCAAATGAACATTAAAATTCAAAATCATTAAAAACCATCCCCGTAGTAAAAGCTAAAACTTTCTATAATTCATTTAAAAAACGAATTAAATAATGTCTCTAAGATTTGTCTTTTTAAATATTTTAATAATTTTAGTTAAAGTAAGAAAGAAACATATGAAAATAATTATTATATATGTTTTTTTCTTCTTCTTTAAATAAGGAGAGGTAACAAATATTTTTCGTTTCTGAGCTCCTCCCTTTCCCATCACCACTTCACGAATGAATCTTCTCAAATCCTCACCAGCGCAATTTATATATCGCTCCACGGGATATCCCATTCAATGTGTTATTAATAAACTAAAAAACCTTCTGTAAAGAGAAGTGAGTGAGTGAGCGAGCGATGAACTCATTTACCTTCTAAACAAAGTAGATATATTTCAAAACCTAATCAATAAAAAGAAAATTTGTAATTTATAATAATAAAACTAAAAAGCGCGAGT
This sequence comes from Tiaropsis multicirrata, assembly GCA_032270745.1. Lineage (NCBI taxonomy): Eukaryota > Metazoa > Cnidaria > Hydrozoa > Leptothecata > Tiaropsidae > Tiaropsis > Tiaropsis multicirrata. Next base: position 31,844 of record JAUJPO010000013.1, on the reverse strand, counting down.
AAAAAAAAGTTTTTAAAAGGATCCCTCTTAGATGTTTTACTTTAATTTCGATTTAAACTCATTTAAAAAAAGTCGATCCTTCACTACCGTTGTAGACCCCTACACACACTGCTCGAAAATCCACTTTTTATGTGACCCCCTTTCCTAAACGGCTAATGCCAGTGAACTGCCGCACTTAACTTCCCATGACAAGCTTATAAGGTATCAAAAGTGCAGGCGTCAGCATTCTTTAAGCCAATTAGATTAGGACTATTGTTACAACATTGTCTTATTTAATTCGTTTTTTACTTCAAGTGTTTAAACGCTTTCGCTTTATTGTTTGTCAATAGTCAGAGATATGACAAAAGAAAATAAAAAACGTTCGTCAAGCGGACTAGATATCCGCCCGCGCGCTCTTTTTTGTTTCAATGTTAAGTGTTTTTTTTTCTTTTTACTTTTTTAAACTCGATTGATTGATTGAAACAAGAAAAAAAAGAAAATGGTTAATTTTACTATTTTGCAAGTTGCAATTATAAATTGTTTTTACTTAATGAAATGAAAACACAATCAATGCTTGCTAATTGCATCTAATCAGAGCGTTTCCTTTATTTTTTAAGGGGGATAGTTTTACCCGCAGTTTGGTAACCTGTTTTTCTTTCCCAATCGCGCCAAAGTAAACTTATTTTTTGCGCTAATTTGATCATTGCGAAGTGTCGTTTGAATGGGGGGTAGTTACTCCGTCACATTCCTTGTGTCTCCTGTCTTTGCTAATTGAATTTAGGATGCATGTTGATAATCATGTTGATATATGCTTCTAGCCTGTACCAAACACTTCTTTGCATTCTGAAGGAAAATATGCTGATACACGGGTTAGCTCGTATAGTACGATTATTGGGCCTGTTTTTTTATTCGTGATGTCGGACGGAAAAATCGATATTTTCAAATGTCGATTAAAAACAAATGGTTGAGAGTTATGGCATCACATTTGATATACAACAAAATCCACTGAAAAATTTTTATTTCAGTTTTAGTTTTGTCTTAGTTTCGGACGGAGTCGACCATTTCTTTACCATTTTTTACAGACCCTAGTATCAAATGATAAAGAACACGCCATCTCATTCAAACTTTCCATAAAAGGTGCTGGCCAGGCTACTACATGCAATTTACACGGTAAAGTCTTTATAACGTAAATAAATAAACCCGAGTGCTTGCGAGTACAGTACAGGCTGATGATTTTCGAAGGAAATTACCGAGGATCCTAACCGTCTATTCCCCATCTTTTCGAGGCATTACAATATTTTCCTTTGTTCATATTCTACAAAGATTTAGTTTTCCCCTGTGGAATCTGAGCATTTTTGAGATTTTATTTTATTTTATTAACTTCTGGTCTGTCATTTCCTAACAACAAACCTAATTATTACTGGTGTAGCTGGCCGGTTTGCATAAAAAAAGACTGGTTTATAAGTTCTTATATATAGTTTATTAGAAGTAGGCCTGTTTAGCTTATTGAGGCTCATAGGAAAAGATTTCAATCCACGATTCCGTTTTTAATAAACACCCTGAATTAATTATGAAGTTCAGGAAAGCCAGGTATTTCTATTGTATTTGAAACGGGAAATAGCACATCCCAACAAACACACAACGTTATTCCAACATTGTTTCAACGTCCAAAAAATGTTCTGGCGTTGAAACGACGTTGTTCTGTGCCTGATAGGATAAGAAAATGTGTTTCAAGTTGTCAGTCTGCTGTTTCATGATGACGTAAGTCGTTAGTAATAAAATCGGGATATGTCGATAAAGTGTGACTTTGTTTAAGAAAGTTTTTTTAATATCAGAGATGCTAGAAAACTCAATTTCTTAATAAACACCTCTATCTTTCCTACTTACAATACCTGATACCGCATCGTTAATTGAATTGCTTTATTTTTCATCAACATCAACATCATTTAAAAAGAAAGAAAGGTAATAAAAATTCATCAAAATTGAGTTTCAAAAAAAAAAGAGATTTATTTGTTTACCACTATCGACTATTACTCAGAGCCTAGCGGCACTTGTTATGGCTGTCCATAAATAGAGTATCATGCTATATTTCTGAGCCACCTTGATCCTCACGGCTTAAGTCTGCAGATTTGTATCGGATAATGAATGTTCAGCTAGGGCAGCTCTCTCTCCTGCCAAAGTTGTTTTTGCAGAGCTCTACACAGAGGATAATTCTTCTAATGATGATAATCAAATTTCATTATTTGTTACAAGTCAAAAAAAACTTCAGCTTAAGGTACTTAGGCTATCCGTATTATTGGCTTATTTTTCTTGATCATTTTCATTGATCTGTTTATGTTCATGTTGTTTTTCGTTGCAGAAATCCTTAGAACCTGCTCTTGCTGTGCAGCCTGATTTAGCTACTTTTTGCAACAAGAGTTTATAAACAGTGTAATGCATATAGGTATTATAGAGTTTAAAAATGATCCCGAAATAGATTGGAATAATTTTAGAGTATCTGAGACAAACAAAAACAGAAACTACACCGTCAATTTAACTTTTTCTTAACGTATACTCCTACCATCTTGAAATATAGACGATTGGTTCTTGGACCGCGTATAGTCTAGAAGCTTGCTTCTGCATTAAATCTGTTAACGAATAATATGAGAATCTCGGGAAGACTTGCTTTTACCCCATAAATTATATTATTATGCAGGTAAAATCTATTGTGAGCCAGTCGAACCCAGTCTGTTGGAATTGGTTGAACTATATCGATATAGCTCTTACGTATACCCTAAAAATTTAGCAAAGAACATTTTAACCCACGTGACAACAGTGTATGTTGGAAATCACACTAGTTAATTTTTGGGACATTCTGGTAAGCTTTTGACTCTCACTGTGGGAATGGTAGAAAATCTTTTATGGCTGAGTTGACCCTTAAATATTGCAGCAAATACTTTTGTTGTTGAGGAATGAGCTCCTAAATATTTAAAAATGAAAAATTCAATCTCGCTCACGAGGTAGAAATTCGGAAGAATCCTGCTATTTCTACCATATGCCAACAGACCACTTTCAAAAGGATTGAGTGGGGTTAAGAGGTTAGTTGTACTGTTTTTGGTGATTTTCTGCTAATTAAAAAGTCTACAACCTTATGACCGAGGTTGCTCTATAAATTCAGGACCAATAAATTCAGGAAATGTGATTTTAAGTCAACTCGGGCAAGTTTTACGGCCTGTGCAAAAAAGAGCTAGTTTACCGTAACTTTTCCCCAAATTTGACTTGATCTTTATAGATACTTGCAGAGTTATTAAGATTTTAAATTTTTGCTAACGTCAGCAAAAACAGTTTTTCCAATTTTCTTGGAAATGACTCTTCAAAAAATTATGGCCCAGGCATTTTTAAAAAATATGGAGAATTTGCTACCTTTTAAAAAAAATCGGAAGGCTAATTAGAGGTTGGCATTGGTGGGAAAAAGTTACAGTAAATTGAGAATTAACCACAACCAGCAGATACACAACCTTATTTCAACGTTCAAATGTTCTGTCCTTGAAACAACGCTGAAAAAGTAAGAGTAAATCAACAGTCACAGTCACATGATAACAACGTATACAACGTGACGTCACAATATTGATTCATTAGATATTTACGACGTTAAAAAACACGAGTGACGTTTCATCAAAAGACGGGAAACAGTTTTCGAGAATGTTTGTCGGAGTTCAAACCTGGGAGTAGTGTTGTATTTATGGTTCAATCAATCAAAGAGAAGAGTTTGAATGTTTTAAAAGACCAGAAGTCTCCCTGGGGTGTTTCTTTTCAAACATTTGTTACTCATTTTTTGTAAACCCGGCGCGTGTGTAGATAACGGATACGCTATGTTCTCCCGTGCGGAGTCATCTGGTGTTTTTTCTTATCTCTTCTACATTTTTGTTGTAATAAATATACAACGGGAACAGGAAAAACCTGATTCCGTAACTTCAATAAAGAATCAGAAGTCTCCAGCAGCGAACGAGTCTTATGGCCGGTAACCACCTTAAAATGTAATAGAACGTGCTCTGAGATGAAGTACATTTTACAGTTAGTGAACCCTTACAAAGACCTTTACATGTTCTTCTCCTTCCTGGTGCGTTTTTGAGGTTTTGCAGATTAGGAAATAAAGGATTCTTTTTGAGAGAAAGTGATTCTTAAAATATGGATGTATATTTTCGTAATCATCCCAGCAGGTCTTATGGCATTTTCACCATATGGTAAAAAAAAAAAGAACTGGGAAGGAAACAGTGCAGCTTATCAACTGTCGCATGGAATGTCAACAATTTCTGTTTTGGATTAATAAAGAGAACGTCATACCTCAAACTAAAAAGGTTACAAATATTATACGGAGTAATGTTGTCAATGTAAATTCTATAATTAATAAATGTTAAAATGGTAACAGGGAACTTGTAACTGAGAGATATGAGCTTTCGTTTTATGAACCTTTTCCTTCCTTGTTAAAAACGTTATCTTAAATTGTAAATATTTTACCATAGTTTAGCATCAACAACTTGCACTATAGGTGACTTTAAAGCAGGAAAACTACAATTCTTTTTATGTAAATGCTGCACGACATTCCACAAGGAGCTTTACTTCCTCGTTATCGCTCGTAATTTTGGCATTATTCAAAGTTCAAATTTCCTTTCTGCGAATAGAGCATATGTATTATTTTCGTTCGGTGTCATCATAGAACTGAACATGGAAGCACTGGGAGATAATTGAACCTGTAAAATTTGGTACGCGTTGCTGTCGGCAAAACATTGACCGTTTAAAATCAAAGTTTTCGTCAATGCGATGAATTTTTTCTATGCGGCGAACAGAGGTTTTGATTGGTTATTGCTGAACTTTTGCCAATCCTAATCAATAAGATTTGACACGGCAAAAAAGCCGACTGGCTAAGTAAGGCCTGTATAAACTTTCAATTTTCGTACCTTTTACCTTTTACAAGGGCCTTGCATTCATGACAAGGACTAACTTGAACAGCAACTTATATATTAAACTCTTTAACCCTTTGCAAACTACTGCGCTTTCTCGTCTCATGAAGAGTCGAGCTTTGGAATCAATAAATGGAAAGGTTTTCAATGCAAAGAAAGAGGAGGCTGGGGCGAAATATTGACGTTATTTCACGCAAAAAGTACATCACCTTGATACCAATATGAGCTTTTCCCTTCCATTAAAATGAAAGGAATAGAAAGGACCAAAATTCAAAGTTCATTAGAGGGAAATCAAAAAAATTGAATCCATTTATTAGAATGGTTTACAAAACTACACCAATTCAAGGGGTAAAGGTGGACTATACGCCCCAGGTTAATTTTGTTTGTAAACCCTTCCTTAATTGTTTGTCTTAAGTTAAAGAAAGGAGAAAAGCGAACTTAAAATGGGGGAAGTTGTTCAAACTTTAATATATTGTGGTCTATTTATTTTTATTTGCTTGATTTCTCATATAGTAATCGATTCCCTAAAAATACTAAATATTTTTCATATGAAATTTTTCAACAAAAGTTCATACATTCTGATGAAAACCCTTTTAAAACATTAATGGAACCAATCGAAGCAAGTGTTTTAAAACTTTGTATGGTACCTTCCGGTTAGAAACTGAAGAATTTTTTTTCATGTTTTTGTCGAAACTGATGAAAAATCAAATCCACATTTCCCGAAATTTATTCATTTATTCACTCGACCGTTAGGAAATTTTTTTCGTTGCTTCCTTTATACTTCCGTTTTTATAAGTACTAATTTATAAGTTAAAGGTAATCTCAACTAAATTTAATTAATTTCTTCAATCAAATTAATGAGAAAATAAATTTTATCCAATCACGCGAAATCTGAGGCGAAATCATACAATCAACTCATGAATCCTGATCCTTACTGACACACCCTTGTGAGAGAAATTCTCAATCTCCCGCCTTGCAACTAATCATGGCGTACATGGTATTAGGCTTTTCCTGAAAAAATATCCGCCCTCTATTTTGAGGGTGTGATTTCTCTTAATACCAGCCCCCATATGCATATCCTTGGATATCTTTTGGTCTACAAATTCTTACTGGATATCCTAGGATATTGAAAATTTCAAACCTCCCTGGATATCCTATATCCTCAACAGCAGGGGCACGGATTCTTTATGGAAAAGCTCACTTCAGCATTAGAAAAGTCATTGAAATCAAACCAACCGCATTCGCCATGTCTATGCATTCACAAATTCAAGAGTACCATTGAACCAACCCGTTCATCACAATCAAGTCACGACAATCAAACACGATGAAAAATACACGAAATTTTCATTGTTTTTTTTTGCAAGTGGAGCCCGGCCTCCCCATTAAAACCTCTCTAAAAAATCTTCTACACGATATGCTCTTCGACCATAACCCTTGAAATTGGAGAAAACTTTTGAATGCAAGAAAAATATTTTTGGCACGAGCCGTAAAACAGAATACCTTAAATAGGTGATAGATGATTTCTTTCTTTCATTATATTCTCTTGTTTGCTAACGGTCAAATTGTTAATCAGTTGTGAATATTCAACTCTTTCCTCCCCCCCTAAAATTATCAAATTTTTTGCTGACTATATTTTTTACAATTTGATGTCATTTTGGAATCCAACCAGGTCATGACTGTTTTAAAACTTCAAGTTTGTGCTCGTTGCGGTGTTACCAAATGGCATGATTGATTGGGCTTTTCCAGAAAACTTTAACACCAGTCACCCTGGATATCAGTGCTGAGAATTCGAACCTGGATACCCTTGGTCTTCAAATTCTACCCCCCGGATATCCTAGGATATTTAAAATATCTAATAATCCCCCATCCATGTCTGTTTATTTATTATCTCATGTTTTTTCGATCTGCTTTCATTTTTTCTGTGTGTTTCCATTATGTTTGTTGTTGTTACTGTTTAAAGAATAGGCTGGTGTTATTTGTTGTCGCATCATCAAACTCCCCCCTCCCTCTCGTCTTAATACCTCTTGACTTGTGTCATTTTCGTGATACTTTTCTCACTCACTGGTATTTTTTCTGCAGAATAAAATTTTGGATGTCGTAGCTAGGGATGAAGAGCATTATAATTGCTGAAACATCTTCCCTCACCGAGGTTAAGAAAACGTAGGACTTATGTATTACCACGAGCTTGAAAAGTTTACGGGGTTTAGTATCATTATCGTGATACTTTTCTCATTCACTGGTATGTTTTCTGCAAGAAGCCCAATGTCGTAGATCTTGTAGAAAAAATATTTTGGATTTATTTATTATTTCACATATTGTGTTTGGTTAATGAAAAAGATATCAGACAGATAGGTATAAGTTGTTTGGCCCCTCAGACATTTGATTGGTCAGGCTACTAATAGCTAATACGAAGTGATTATTCCGTAACATACATTTCCCTGCCACTTTCGATATAATATGCCACTCTATAATGATATAAGAATGGTTGAATTCCCAAGAAGTCTGGAAACTCTTTTTCGTGGAACTATCAAACGAAATTGAAATGACAAGTATTTAAGGTCCATACTTTTTTTCTTCCTTGGTAAATATAGTAGACTCCCTTTCAAAAACTGAAACACTCGTGGGAATAGAACGTTTTTATGGAGAGATGTTCGGGTAAAGAAGATTCGAGTACTGTAATGAGTAGGTTCGAGATGGACATTCTATTACAAACTAACAATAGATTTTTACTTTATTTCACTCCAAGGCTTGTGAGATATTGTGGGATAATTTTAATGGGCTATTGATTACTATGTAATTGTAATTTGACAATTACTATTAGTACCAATATCCTGTGCAACAAACCTTTGCATGGTGTTCTCCGTCTTGTCATAAATTGAGTTGTGGTATTTTTGGTTAATCTGATTGAAATCTTAATTAATTGGGCAGACACATGACGTTTTTTCAACATTGTTTCAATGTCCAAATAACGTTCTGACGTTGAAACAACGTTGTTTCGACGTCGAAAGAACGTCTTGCGTCTGCTGGGATACGCCATCTGATACGTCATGTTTTACGTAGTGTCGCTCTTTTTATAATTTAGTTTTTTTTATATCTTATGTGATAAGGCATTCTTATTTCCTTCCTCCATTCCTCAATTTCTGGTTTCTTTTATTGATTTTCAAACCACAATTGAATACATTAGTTCAAGTACACTGTTTCCATAAGCCTGGCAAAACGTAGTAATATGGTTTAATCATTTTCAAGTTGAACTTTTCTTCTATAAGTATGGCCTATCACTTTCTAGTCTAAACCGGGTACGTGGATGTGCTGCCGGCCAGGGTTACTTTTTTTGAAGTCTCTGAGACAGGGTTAAAAAATTAGGCAAATTTGCTAAAATTTTCTTAAGAATTAGTCTCTGATTAAGGTCCACACTCCCGTCGGTCGTCAAGGTCAGTTCACCCCGGGGTCTGTATCAGATCCCGATATGAACGGAAAATTCAAAAGATTATTACCGTAGAGGGTCTGTATTTCCATTCCCAGTTTCTAGTTTGCGACTATCAAACGAGAATCCAAATATTTACCCTTTTAAAGAAAGTGCATAATTTTATGTAAAGAATGGTAATAAATTATGCGTGTATACTACTGTATATTGATAGTTACATTTTTATATTTTGCCTTTCATATTTGACTAGCCTTTAAAATCTCCTCCCCTCTCCTATAAGAAAATTGGAAATAGACGTCTAGCTGATCATTATTTTACGATGATTGAACCCCGTGATAGTCCTGTAGTAGGTCTTAAAAAGAAAACTAAAAGAAAAACTAAAACATATTATACAGCTATTTCTTAGCCATGATCCAAAACCTTATTCAATACTTATTACATTGATAGAAGTTTAGTAAACATTTCGCTGGTGGGTTGCGAGGAAGATAATAACCACCCTAGGCGGGTGAATTAATCAATCTACTGAAATCACACAGCTGTATTAAATACTCGTTCAAGTATTTTTCTTCCCTACTAGAGTGAGTTCTTGTCCTTTCCCCTTTTTCAAAATTTTTTTCTTCCGTTAAAAATGCAGGAGAGAACTAAAAAAAAAAAACTCTGGGCTAGGCTAGGAGAAAGTAACATTTCCCCCCTTTACCCATTTTTTTCAATTTTTCAGAAAAAGAAGAAAAAGCTGACCGCAGCATTCCTTTGATCTCCCCTTGTTTAAGTTTGTTTGTAACAAGTAATGGAAATGTTTTCAACCACAAGCCTTCGTTTCTAAGATGTCGATATATCACCTTGGTTTTTCTGAATGGCTCATTTGATGGTCAAGCATAGACAAACATGGGGTTTCACATGTACACCCATGCTGATAACAGTGATATGGAAAGAAGAAAAAATTTAGATCATAGAACATAGAATTAAACATACATCTCTTTTAGCTTGTTTTAAACCGCAATCCCAAATAGAGACCTTTTTTTCCCCTAATAGACCAACTGGGTAGTTGTCATCGGTGAATGTGGTAGGCTCAAATTGAAAAAAAAAAGTTATTTTTATAAGGTATGCACTTAGGCAATCATACAATTTTGCTAATAGTTAAAAAGATTTATTGTTGCAAAAACCATTACATATCTACATGTGGTAGATGAGGGTAGATATCATCTGATAATCTAAATCTTAAGCTTTTAAAAAACCAAATTGCTCCACCTCTTGATTCAAACTTATTGATAAGTGTCATTTTAAAGAAGTGAACCTCTTTACATATAATATTACCTACTCTCATATCATACTGAGGAATTCTTTACACGACGCGAGGAGACGCTACCTAGTCTAAGGACCGACGTTCAACATGCAGCAATCCCTGATGCAGATCTGCATAATCGCCATGTTAATGGTTATTTAATCCAGCCAAAATCTGATCAAAATTAAGGTTTTCTCCAGTCTTTCATCCCAATATGTAGCCAAAATAGTTTTGATTTTACTTTTTGCTTTATTTGGCGAAAAGGAATTTTATACTTCAGACTCTTTGTTTACAAATTTGATCAGTCTAGGGAAAGAATTAGAAGTTCAGGTGAACCGAGGTGTTTCCAACTTTCTAATTTTCTAATTTTTACTCAGGAACATTAAAAGCACCAAGCTGTGTGTGGACCAAATTCATTTCTTTACCTAATTAACTAATTTGCTTAAATTTGTTCAAGGTCTCATCACAAATATTCGAACATTTTATTGAAAAAGACAGGTTTATTGAATCTCAGAAATGTTATCATTTTTTGTCTTGTCAACAATGCAATTTGACGTATCAAACTAAAAAAAAAATGGTTTCAAAATAAATCTAAGAGGTGTTAAAGGATACACTTTGTGGTTCATTTGAAGTATATTCATATTTTATTAACTTTTCATCATTTCACCACAGATCTGTCAAATGCTCCTAAAATGAATTCTTTTCATTTGCGACATTTGTGATCATTCTTTCTATTTCCTTACAAAGTCAAAGTGGTGTTAAGTTTCGAAATTTTACCCCAGTAGTATTTCCAAACGCCATGTCTCATTTTGAGGGTATTGATGTTCGAAATGTCGATATCCCAATTCCACGATCTGGTCAAACTCCTCGATTATCCAAGTTTAAATGGATCTGATCAATTATGTTATAACAGTCATTACTTTAAAATAATCGAGTAAAAAGTCTGAGGGAGTGGCTTTAATTCCAATGTCATTTTTGCACTCATGGACTTATACAAACTAAATATAGGTTGCGTTCAACACCTTCTTCAAATTGTCTAGCCTGGTGTTGACAGATTAGCTCATCCCTTCTTTCGTTTGTTTGTTCAAAATATTTTGTCTTTTTTTGAAACATTTTGTGCTATGTTTGTTTTTCTTTGCTGTCTCATACCAATCTCCTCACACAAGGTGGACTTTCTTTATACACATAATTTCAATAATGTGCTGTTCCAGAAAAACAAATTAAGGGCGGTGGGCTTTGAAGGGTGTGTTGTCCGAGTTGACATGAAATGGCTCGTGTCCGAGGGTAAACTTGTTATGTCAAGGGGTAAAATTGCGTGTCCGAGAGTCAAATTAGCGCTTCTCCACCCGGGGTAAAACAGCTGTCCTGGGGGATTAAAGATTTAAAAAGTCCTAGTGTAAACTATGAAATCTGATATCCTCCATCACAATTTACTTCCGGGACAGCCCAATAAATGATAAAAACATAAAATCGAAAAAAGAAAAAAGAGTCTTTTTCATTTCATTTCAAGCACCCTTACACCCTTTCTTGAACTAGATGAAACAAAGTAATAAAAATTCCTCGATAGAAAAAGCACGAGATAGATATATTTGATATTTGCATTTTGCTTCGAAAGACGTTTTTATTTGGTTTTAGCTGATGACCTATTCAAAAGTTCTTGAAATTTTCTTTGGGGGATCTTTCTGAACCTGCAGTAATAATGAGGTATTCTCGATATTTCGAAGTTACCCAAAATTAATACTAACAATACTGAGATACATTAGAGGGTTTGCTACATAGTGATGGTTGGTCGAGTAGAGCGATCAGAGAGTTCTTTAGAGGTTAGATTCCAAATGCTGGGTTTGTCTCAAGTAGAAATACAATATGCCGAGTATATTCCCGTCGAAATTTAAGCAATTTCGAGAATCAGATTGCAAATGGATTGAGAATATCTGAAATGGCCTCATACATTTTGTGAACCCCCTTCCTAAAGTCCTTGAGTGACCACCCTGAAAAGATTCAGTGCAGTCCAAGCCAAGAAAGGTCGGTTTTGGTGAGAGTTTTTTAAGTAAGGAAGATGATTTTAAGTAGAGCATAGCTAAAGTGTTAAACACTGAGGGTTCCAAAAATAACTTTTACGGTACTTTTCCATTCATACCATATAAAATGTATTTTTTACTTTGATCTTTCGTAGGATGACTTTTACCGGATGAAAAGAGCAGAAGCAAGAGTGAGGCTTAGATCGGAAAGGTAACACCAAAGAAACGTTCAAAAAACAGCCCTTATGGCACAATACACGTAACTGTATCCCCTTTTTTGACACGCATGTACACAAAACACGAAATTTTATTCCAATGTTAGCTTATTTTTGACACCTTTTAATAATCAAATAAACGCCCCCTTCTCTGCTGTCAATGTTTTGCATACTGACGGCGCCTTCAGTCAAATATTAAAAGACGATAGCCAGGCATCATTGTATCAAAATTAAAGTAAGGTCATATTATATGCCGTAAATTTACACAATACTCTCTGTCCACATTTTTTCATATCCTAACCCTAACCATAAGGCGTAGCTATCGAAGTTATGACTTTTGAAATTCTTATTACCTACTCCGCCAGAAGAAAAAAATCTATCGACCCCTTACTTTGAGAATATCGATTCCCTGTCCAAGGGTGTTATTAAATATGGCCGATCAAATATATTGTATCAAAGGCGGTAATGTTCTAAAATCTTAATCATATTGGAATCCTTGAGGGGCTCAAATAATATGGGTATTACTTTCATACCTGGTGGAAATTTGAGGAGGGGGGGGGGGGGGGTCGGGTAGTTCTGGAAAATATTGAAATCCTCAAAGAATGTCCGTTTGACGTCTAAACAACGTCTTTCAACGTCAAAAGGCGTCACATGGACGTCAAAACAATGTCTTGTGTTCAGGACGGGTGTATGTTTTTTTATGAAAAAAACTTATTTATATTTTGTATGTAAGTTTTAAAACGATTTCTTTTTACTTTTTTTTATTTTTACAGACGTTTGATTTTGGGTAATGATGGTTTGGATGCAGTATCTATGAACCAAAAGAACCAGGTCTGTCTAAGTCTCTTTGTATCAATTAATTATGTTTAATAAGCTCGAGAAATTCTGAGAAATTCTCATAATAGCTCCCTAAATTAATGCGGAGATTAAATATTGCGGAAATTACTCCAAAAACGTGGCCGACGTGCGGCTAAATGGTATAATGTCTCCCTGAATTTTTCTATAATGTCTCCCAAAAACCCCGGAGGAGATTTGAACCATTAAATTCATGTTATCAATGGTTCTGAATCCAGCGCCCTATCCGCTAGACCGCTAGACCGCCAGGAGTATAGGGTGTAAACACTAAATGCGAGCGAATCAGTGCACAGTGGAGGGTACTCTTTTCGACTTGCATCTCTAATCCTAACTGGAATTGATAGTAATCTATGGGGAGACATTATAACATTTAGCCAAAACTGTTCGGAATTATTATTTTCAAATTGTTTCATCCAATAATATGAGGTATTATAAACGAACTTGTGGAATCAATTATTTTGAGAAAAAGTATTTTAAAGAGCTTAAGTTTACAGGGAAATCTTATGGTTAATATTATTCCTGTTTTTTTGTTTTGTTGTTTAGAAAATCCTATGTTACAAGAATATTTTCGAGTTGATGGCATTGTATAATAAAGATGCTTTTAAGTTCAAACTTGAAATGGGTTCGGTACGTACAATTTTTGAATTGCTACTACAGCATATTGACAGTGTCTGGTTTTAGTCGCAGGGGGCTGTTCACCTCATTTTCTCAACAATGCTCACTCTTTAGTTGCACCTATCGTCAGTAGAATGTGTACACTACTTGTAATCATGTGCTTACCCACCCAAATCCAACCAATTTTAATAACCGTGTCATTGCACCCTTAAAACAACCTTTGCAACCTTGAACTAACTACCCACAATCGCGGTCAAAAGGTCTGTAGACTGTTACAAATAATGTGCTTCTATCAAAATAGGCAGGCTAAAATATTGAAATTCATTTTGTTAAATCTTATTCATATTGTTGTTATATTGAAGCAAATATTTACAATTTCTTCAAGCTCTTTCTAATGATTTCTTCAAAGTTGAATTTATTTGGTAGTATGAATTCGCCAACAGAATTGGTAGTAGTCTTTTCCAAATCCAAATCACAGAGAGATGGGTGCCGTTGAACGCCCTCAGAATCTGAAGAAGAAGAACAGCCACAGCAACCCTTTTGCCGTAACTGTAATTTCAACGATTTATTTTCATTCAAAACAACCAAAGATTCTTTTTCAACTTCTTTGATCATCTGTTTGGTTGATTCCGCAACTGAAATCATTCTCTGGATACGCTTGTTCCTTTTGTTCAACTCAGCTTGTAACAAGTCAACTTGCACCTGCAATAATATAATGAAGATGATAGATAGATAATACAATAATACTAATTTTGGCAAATTCGACGGTTAGGGTCAAAACCCGCCATACTTAGTGACCGCCAAATTTTCGGCAAATTTTCGGCAAATTTTGTACTGCACTGTTCGGGTGTTCGGGTTCGATTTTGAAAACCAGTAGTTATATCGAGTCCCCCCCCCCCCTCCTCCCTCCGGCGGCCCTTTATACCATGGCTCACAAATGGAAGAAAATGATACTTTACCTGTATCCCGTCTTCATCTTCACTCCAATCATTAATAATGGATTCTAACTGCGTAATTCTTCCATTCCGATCCTCCAATGCTAACGACAATTCCTCCAAATCCATCTCCAGTTTCTCAATCCGTTTCTCGTTTCCCTTCGTTTCTACATCCAGTTTTTGTTCGTATTCCTTCTCAAACATTTTTACCTTATTGACAATATCAGTTTTCATTTTTTCGATCATCTCCTGATGATTGTCTTTCATTTCTTGTATTTGCTGGCAATATTGTCGTCTCTCGTCTTTAAGTTTTCGTTGCAACGATCGATTCTGTCGTTTCTCTTTTTCTAGTTCGCTTGTGTTGTTTAGCTGTTCAACTAGTTTGAACCGTTCACTGCTAGATTCTAGCAACTCTTTTAGATTTTGATTGGACGTGGAACCCTGTAACTCCCATAAATCTTTCTCGTCTAATTGGGCAGAAGGGATATCTTGGTTTTCTTTATCCTGCGGCATTTTAGGTTTGCGACTATGTTTTTACATTTAGTTTATGGTGTCTTTTTTAATATACTTTTATAGATACTGATACCGTGAAACTTTAAGTTTGAAGTAAAATTGTCTCCAAATTACTATAGATACTGAATATAGTTTTTTATTTGACGTCAACTTTTTGCAAGTTACAAAACAATCCTTTTTTTTGCGCGCAAGATATCACAAATGAGAGACTTTAATATTTAACCAATTGAAGATATCCTACGTCATCACTCATTGTTCCAGTAATCACTGAAGGCAAGATCATAAACGCCAATCCGAAATGTTTCATCTGCAACCTGTTTGTAGATTAGAAAGCAGGTTTTAAATGACTTATTTTAGACTTAAATGACTTGTAGACTATTCTAGCAGAAAGCAGTGGGAACTTGGAATGGAACATCAAAAATTTTAAGCATATCTAAAAAAAGATGGGAACCCGTCTAGTATGGTTAGCGTTGCTCCTGTGTAAATGCCGTGCGACTCTTGTTGGCAAGCTTTATACCGTTTTGATATGTTTACACTACTACATTCTACATTTCGAAAATTTTCATGGCTTCTTGTTGCTGTTGGCTTGGGTAGTTATTATAAAATGTAGAGAATGGGTCTGAATGTCTCAAAACATCTCCCGCACAATGACGACGAAACCGAATCAATCGCGAGAATTAAAAGTGAGAAGAATGAAAGAACTCGTCAAAAACAGGTACACGGCGTCAATGCACAAATGAACGAAGACCAGAAAAGGAACAACGAATAAGGCAATTTCTTGGTAGGTTAACCTTTCAATCAAAGAATTGGGCTATGACCTCAACAAAGAGCAATTCCAAGATGGGTTGGGTATACGTTTCAACTGAAGCCTACCTAGTCTAACAAATGAATGCGTACGCGGTAAAAGATTCGACGTACAGCATGCTGTGTCGTGTAAGAAGGGTGGCTTTGTGACACTTAGATAAGACAAAATACGTAACGTAACTTGAAAGTTCCTGACGAAGTTTACGTAAACGTTCGAAATAAACCATAGGTCTGATTACTATAAATGGTGGAAGATTGCGATATAAGACCGCATGTGGCGATGCAAGGTTGGACACAAGTACGGCTGGATTCTGTATAGACGATTTTATTGCGTCCCTTAAATGTTCGTTATCAGAATTTAGTGTTGCTGAGTTAACAAGCCGTACAAGGCTGAAGGAAAAATTAGCGCGGCGGTAGAGTTTGGAACAAATGACTTCCTAAATACCCGCGACAATTATTCTCTGCGCGACAATGTTTTTTTGCGCGGTCGCAAAATTTTCTTATTTTCTTATTTCGTCGATTAGAGATTTTGTCTTAGACGTTAGAATCGTCTAGATTCTGAACAACGGACATTTTTTATATAAGGGTCCTTAGCGAGGATGTAAAGAAACGCCACTACAACGCCATTACAACGCCATTACAACGCCACTACAACGAACAATGGTATCCTCAATAAACGGTTGTCACCTTTACTTACACAAAACTAGAAAATGGTACATACCATACACAGCTTACTTTGAAATGCATGTGGCATAAAAATTACTAATCCGGTATCTTCTATCTGATTAAAAAAATACTTAGTCGTCGGCCCGAGTATGTGAAATATTGCTTTCTCCTATTCTCATTACTTATTCTGCGAACAGTTAATCAAGGTTTTTACAGAAATGTCAATAAGCTTCATTTTATGAATTAAGACAGTCTAAAGTATTGGGAATAGCATGTCGAAAAAATTAATTGATTTCCTTTATTATTTTTGTGTATACTATATAGTAACTTTTTAGAGTTATTTCCATTTGCCTGCAAATTTGGTAAACTCGAGTCCCCAGTCATCCAGTAGCAAGACTATTAGATAATAGACCCTTCTTTGTAACAAGTTTCACCTGCCAGCCATACCCTTACTATCACACTCAAAATGAGATCTGTGTAAACCTAAGACAAGAAAGGTTTCAAAATAGGATGCGACGGACCCTTCGGAGTTTCGCCCGTGAATCAAAAATCAAAGTTTAACACATGAAACAGTGCAAATTAAATGAATATTTTCGTTCCCTATTTTTACAGGTTCGTTTGTTTCAGTTGAAGATAAACGATTCACTTTGTATTCGATTGGAAACTGAATTGGACTTTGCAGCTGCTGATGTATATAGTGCTTTAAGTGACCATACGAAACGTGTACACTGGGATATGTTTATCACGTGAGTAAGAGTATATATTTTTTCATTGGCGCAAAATATGATAATCTCTACCGGGTGGTCCAAAAGAAAACCTCTTTCCTTCAAAGTTGATGCAGCAAACTCAAATTTTCTTCAATTGCTAAAGGCAGTTCTTCTAACTTTAATTTTAAATTTGGTTTATTATTTACCAAGTTATGAACTTTCTAGTCATTAAAATAACTTTTCAAAGAGTGCATAAACACGTCAAAAAGGGGTGTCAATTTTTTTTGGACCACCCAGTATGGATCTGGAACACTCTAATAAATCTATGGTTTTTTGCTAACCGAAAAGAAGCATCGTGACATAACACGCTTTTTTTATAAGAATATCAGAGTGAAAATTGCCTAAATAATAAGGATATCTTAAGAATATTCACAGGGTGAATAGAATATTTTTCAACCACGAAATTATGAAAGATCAAAATGAGACAAATATTTAAGTAAAAGGTACGCCATGTGCAAATGATAAATAACGAATCTTCTTTTCGTCCTCTATCATTGTTGGTTCCCCACACTGTTCTCTTTAAATCTTCTTTAAGACTATCAAGTAAGACTAGTTTTAGGTCTGTTTTAGACTATCAAAGGGTTAGGTAACAAGATATAGGCTGTGGTGTGGTATTCAAGAAGAGTAATTAGTTTCCATATAATGATCGGTACACTCTCCTCAATTGTTTATCGAGTCCTACCTCTGTAACCCTGCTTTCGTTTTTGTTTTTAATTTTAGAGATGTCCAAATTTTGAAGGAGATAAAGAAATCTGAAGATCACGTGTTAAGTTATAAAATGAGCAATTTGAAACCTGGTTGTAATACGAAAGGAGATGATATCGTGGTGCTCGCATCTTGTCGACAGGAAAAGTAAACATTTTATAATTCAATTTTCAGGACTACAGTCGAAGCTCCAATTAGCGGACACCCCAAAAGGCGGACAGCTCTGATTAGCGGACATATTTCTTTCCCCCGAATTTAGAGCTTATTACTAAACGTTCCAAAAGGCGGAGAGCTCCGATTAGCGGACACCAAGTCGAATTCCTGATGGTGTCCGCTAATTAGAGCTTCGACTGATCGGGCTATCTTTCTTTTCTCTCTGAAGCGATTACACACTTTTTATCTACTTTTTCTATTCAACCCTTTCCGTGCCATTGTCGGATATACCCGACATGCTAATTTTCAAGTCCTTTGCCGCAACCTTTAATAAAATGTACACTCTATTTGCCGAAAATTAATTTTCTGAAAATAGTTTTCTTATTTTGCCAATGTCGGATATATCCGACATAAATATACAACTAATTTTTATTGACCAATGGAATGATACTCGCCCCCAGTCTCTCATACGAATTGAGGCATAAAACTCCACGTCGGATATATCCGATATTGGCAAAATAGGAAAGAAAATTCATGTTGGATATATCCGACATGCGGCAATGCGGTTGAAAATTTACATGTTGGGTATACCCAACATTGGCAATAGCTATGATATTTATTTTAACACTTCGGCAATAGAAAGTGGGTTAAAAAATAACCCCTCGGCACGGAAAGGGTTAATGCTACGAATATAATATTAGGAGATAAAATGCTGATATAATTCATGGTGTGCTTCATAGTGTGCACTCCCGGGGGATTGAAAGTATTCTTTTTGTCCCTTCCCGGTGAAATATACTGTTTTGAGTGGGAAATTTGGAGTGTGCTGGGACCGAAAACTTTAGATCGGACCTTGAACCCCCTGGCATTATTCTAAGGCTTGTAACTGGTAGAAACTTTTGGTTAAACCTCTGCTGTTGTTTAAGAACAAGAGGTATCAGATTGGAAACAAATAGTTCAAAGTTTACTCATTTTTTCATCTGAAAATTCGTATTTTCTTGACAAAGATATCCTTGGAAAAGCTTTTCACATGAAGAATATCTCGACCTGTTTTCTAGACTGCATAGAGCATGGGTGATGGTTGACATTTGTGTCATTTGTTCAATATGTTCATATCTGTCTTTTTTTCCAACACCTTTCGCACTCTCTTTTCTTTCTTTCTCTGGTGTCTGCTTTTCTTTACACTCCCTACGTTGTTGCCAGCTGCCTCCAAAGATGAATTGTCCATCGATGAACTTCTCGTAGCTGTTTTGTTCATTATTGTCTCTGATGGGTATTTCGTTTTCTCCTTTCTTGGTATACCAAGTCTCTCTTTTTCCTCTTTGAGGACCGAATTCTTAATCTTATCCGAAGCTGACGTTTTCACCGTTTTATCAACATCAACATCGTTAACAGACCTGGTCAAATCATATTCAGCAAAGAGTTGTTGAAGTTTAATATTCGATTGAATCACACCATCCAGTGCGATCTTTTTAAAATGAAGTTCGTGTTTTGTTGACACCAATTCTTCAAGACAATCCTGGAGATTTTGTTCACTTGTTGCTTTTTGTTGCTCCAGAAAAGCAATCGCGGAGGTATTCTTTTCCTCCATTTCTTGATATTTGATTTGTGTTACCATTAGTTCGTCTTTGAGAGTTTCTTTTTCTTCTATCTCCTTTTGACAAGCAGATTCTATTTTGTCCATGTTATGTTCCATTATAACCATCGTCTCTTTCAGTTTTTGAATCTCCATATCGATTGAGTCGAATGTCCTTCAGCGATTCTTGTTCAAGAACAGCCTACTGTCAGTCAATGTTTTGCAGTCCCGATGAGGAAAAAGATCTGAAGCTTTACTCTCTCCTATGTTGTAGAATCTGTAGTTATTTTTTGTCGCCCGTTTTATAATAAAAGAAACCATACCAATGCAAAAATCTATTTTTGAAAGAAGACATTAAAATGCTAAAGTCTTTTTTGACGTCAATTCACTGAAAGAATAATAGTGTTTTTTTTGGTGTTGTAGACTCTGTACTGTATAGTTATTTATTTACTTGGAAAACTCTACTTTTGAATTAACTTTTCTTTTTCATTTAAACTTCTCTAGGGATTATGGCATCATCGCGTATCGATCGGTCAAATTGGATGAATTTCCACCTCTACCTGAATATCATAGAGCCATCGTAAGCAAAACCAGATCCTTATTTATTTTAAATACCATACATTTTTTTAAATACCATACATTTTTTTAAATACCATAAAGTTCTTTGTCATAGACAACCCTGGACAAAAAGGTTCTTCTAAATTGGCAAAATATCCCCCAAAACACAGAATAGATATTCCTTCAACATCACTCAAATCTTCTTGAAACCTCTTGGAAGTGGTCTGTTTGCATAATGGCGACCTAATTAACATCAACCTTGGAGGAAGGAACAAATTTCTATAGACTTTTTTGGTCCAGGAAAAGCTTTTAGTAGCGTCATGGATACCGTATAAGAAGAAATTTGCGGAGTGTCTTACATCTGGCCACATTTTTTCCACTAAAATTAGTTTAACTGTAAAGGAATGGGGTTCGAATAGGCCTTTCTTCAATGATGTATCTTTTGATGATTCTCGATCAGTAAAGATTTCTATATTTTTCTTGTCTTATAGAATCGTTGTTCAGGATTCATCATCGAAGGTGCGAAACAAAATGAATATAAAACGGGATGTAAGGTTAGTAAATAGTTCAGTTGTTTTTACTTCGCTTTGATAAGGTGTGTCGCGACGTTTCTCTGTAAATCAAGAGCTCAAAAAGTGTCGCTGATTTCCTAGCTAAGATAATAATTCATCATATTCATTAATCTTTTATACGGAAACATACGGCTTTTTGGAATATTTCCATGGAAACGATTTTGTAATGGGTATTATGAATTTAATAAAGCATCGTTTTTGGAAAGGCCTTTTATATTCTTGTCTGTAGTACGCCGATGCTAATTTTTATTCCGTATACGGAAATGGTCGGCAATATCTTTTTAATCGTCAGCAATATCTTTTAACGGTCGGCAACATCCAAAACTTTGTAATTTTTTTCCAAACCGTGGAACCAACCCCGGCTCGAACCATTAAAGTACTTTTGACAGTGGTTCTAACCTGACTTGCTAACCACTAGGCTACCGAGCTGTTGACAGAAACGAAATTCAAAAAATTTAAAGAACGACAAATATCTATATATAGGTATACTAACCCTAACCATAACCCTAACTGTTTATAATCCAGTAGCAAGGCACGCTACACACCTACACGAGTATGTGTGTGGGTGTGGGTGCACCGTCGGTCAAGTACAGGGATATTGCCGACCATTAAAAGATATTGCCGACTATTAAAAGATATTGCCGACCGTATACGGAAAAACATTTGCTACGCCGATATCGCTACAAAGATTCAAATGTTAATTTCGGTAGACAGTCCGCTCCCATGCTAAACTGCAAACTAAACTTAAACAAGCGTGGTAAAGTGCGGTTGATATTCTGTGGTAAATTGAGGTGGGCGGCATCAGAGAAATTAATTTTCTGCACAAAGTATACTAACGAACGATAAACGCGAGGTATAATATGTTACAGAATGCTTCAATTCTTCAATTTTCTCTCATTTTGAACAGTTGACGTACATCAACCAATTGACGGATCACATATATGAATATGTGAAAAGTGATTTGAAGGGTGCAACTGAAACACTTTCGCAACGTGCTTCAGCACTGGTGCAAGTCATCAAAGCTGGTATTGTTGATGGCAAGAAATGAGTGCGTTGAGTATAATATTGAAAATGTATAATTTTGTCCATGGTTTAAAACAGACTGGCAGTCAGCCTCTTTGCCTATCACCCTCAAAAGAGTTATGTGTCTAACGTTAAAAACAAATAAAAAATTTCAATAAAGAGTGTGCGCGTAGTCTAGTCTCAACTTGTTGGTAACGTGGTCCCTGTATTACACTGTATTGTCATTACTCTTTTGTGCTTAATTGTAGGGAGGTCGAATAAGAAGGCGGTTGGTGTTCTGAGGGAAAAAAATCACGGGGCATTCAAATATTTAATTTAATGTGGGGGATGGAAATTATAAATTTTTTCTATGTAATACTTAAAATACACTCACTTTAGAGCTTAAATACTTTACATTTTGGTGGGTTCTGACCCGAAAAGGCTTGAAATAGGGAAGAGGAGGAGTTGTTCTCACTGTCTAAAATTTTTGAAAAAAACCATTCGACCCCCCCCCCCCCCCCTTCCTACAATTAGGCCCAAAAGAGTTCTGTGTGGTAACTTTTTCAAACAATTCTTTCTTTATAGATACGAACGTAGAAATAAATTGACTCCGCCTTGACAGACAGTAATACTTTTCAATAAAAAGAATACAAGGTGTTTTGTTTATGTTGAAAATATGTTGATTTCAGTTTATTATTATATTTAAGAAGATTATTTAGTTTTCTGGTTATTTTATCTTTTGAAATACAAAGATTATTTTATATTTACCATACTTTAAAAATATGAAAAATTATTTTTTAAATATTTCTTTTTTTTTAATTGAAATCAGAATATAGCAGCATTTATCTCCATATCGAATTTTAACGCTAAGAAACTTTTAAGATTTTTTAAGGGCTTTCCCTTATGTTTAACCCACCGTTTTTCACCGTTTCAAACTTATTTGTTGAATATATCGTCGCTGTAGAATAAGAGATAACTCCGCCATTTTCGGACAAAATGAGTTAGAAACATATTCACAACCTAAACTTTTTTTCCGGATGGCAGATTGTATATAATCTAAAATGGCAGATTTTGAATTTCAGATGAAGAAAGCCGTAACTCCATCTGAAAAAATATATTTTTGCCTGAAAAAGGTTATAGTGGATAACAATGAGAAATTTTTTCGGAAAAAGAAAGCCGTAAGTCCAAAATCAAGTTTTCGTTTTTTGCTTTTTTCTCAAAATCAAAAAAATGGAGATACGGCTTTCTTATTCTTCAGCGACGATATATAGCTTAATTCTTTTGGTAAAAATGATTTGCGCTGGGCGCTTCTAATGAATATGTATTTTTGCACTATTGATTTGTAAATATATTATATTATGCACTACGTTTGAATATTATTATTATTATTTTTTTTGGTTTTCTGAGAGACACAGTTTTTTATAACGTTAAATTTTTGTAAATTTTTCTAATTTTCTAAAAGATGATTATAATTGTTATCAAAAGTATATAAGTCGTAATTTTAACTTTATTTATAGACCGGTTTGGCGTGACGTAATTATTCACCCACCTAAAATGAGAATCGAGAAATTATTTGAGAAAAATATTACAGGACTAGTCTCGTTGTAAAAGTATTTTCTCCTGTGAAGAATATTGTTTTCTTCTTAAACTTAAATTTTTTAGTCTGGAAAAGTGACTAATTTAAAAAATTGATCGAGGAAAGAGAATAAAATTTTTACTTCAATTTACTTTTGTAACCAAAACTATTTTCTTTTAGTGTTTTTTAGATCCTAAGTATTTGATGTGTTCGAAAAGCATATTTAGCAAAACAAAGAACTTGTAAAAACTCCAGATTGACCCACGACGAGAGAAAACGTATCTGAATTATGTCTGAAACATAACTTCCTAAAGGAATAATAAATATATATTCAAGTTTGCTCTGAAAGTCATGATAATTCTAAGCAAAAGCTGAGTGTCATGAAATCTACAGGTATTATAAAATCGGAACCGTTTGTTCAGGGCGCCGAAAGAAAATGAAACTAATCAATCAACAGATTCTGCAATAATGTACTGGTGGTGAGCATTGAGCCAAAGAAATGAAATGAAATGGAATACCTGAAAAATGGCTCGCTATATTATGTTCCTATAGGTTTTTTTTCGTTCTTAAAAATGTGCATAATTAATTAGGTTGATAGTGATGAGCAGAATTTGGTGAAAAAAAAACAACTTAAAGCTGATAAACTTTCTCCAGTAAAGCCGATTTCCTTTACCTGACTTAAAATATTTGTCATCGATCAAAGTTGGCTTTTTTTGTAATTTTCGTCATTTTTTTCAACTCCGTGTGGGTGCAGAAAATTGCTACACTGGCTTCAACGTCTTCTATATAGTTTTTTGAAAGCTTTCTAGTGGTATAAATGGTTACAGGTAAAAATCATTTTGAAATTTCGAAGAAAAAAATACCCTTAAGGTTTTTGCTGGGGAAAATAAATAATGACCGAAAAAAGGGTAATTTTTATTTGATAAAGAAGGTCTGGAGAAAGTTTCAGCTTTTACGTTATTTTTTTCCCATACACACAACCTGCTTTTATCTACCACGACCTCACTATGAGTTGACAGAAATCTTTTGTTAAAGTTCTAATTATGCGTAAAGTTTAGGGTTTTATATTTTGGGTACAAAGTCACTTTATTTTTACTCGATTTTATCATTTTACAAAGATATTTAGTCCTATGTAACAAGATTTCTTCAGATACTTGAAAACTTTGACCAAAGTGTCTCTTTGAAGGGTCGAAATTTTCGAACTTTTTTGAAATCTTTTTGAAATTGGCAAAAAAATTAAAAATATATACCCTTTACTGAGAGAAACTCTTTTGACTTTGTCTGTTATTTTTGGACTATGGAGAGACTTTGGAAGATCGAATAACAACCTACGAACTATTAGCTCAATCACCCGGTAAGCGAGAGGTCGTGGATTCGTTGTGTGTTTTAGTATTACCCAAGTACATATAGTGCAGGGTATGACGATTTATCACCAATAAGTAATATGCACCCGCCGCTTTCACGTACCTTAAGGGGATTAATTTTCACGGGGACTATTTTCGTGAATCAAGAAATTATTAATCCCCGCAAAAATTAACCCCTAAGGTACACGATGACGGATAAATCTATCGTTACCAAGGAGATGCAGGTAAAGAGGTATAACTTAATAAGCAATAGAGTAATGTTTTTCAAAATCGATATATATTTTTTGCGAAAAGAAAACAAACTAAAAGAGATTTACAAAGGTTACAGACATAAAAAAAATTGTTTGAAGCAAATATTTATGTTCAGTATAGTTAGTTCGAGTGTAAAATCATAGTGAAAAACTAATGCTACTGAAAATAAATAAAAGACCCTTGAACTTTTTTTGTATTATTAGTTTAAAAAGCGGCCACCTCAATCAGAGTGTATAACAGAAAATTTACGAAATTATACTCATAACCAGAATCATCATTTTGGGTCAACGAATACGTT
Organism: Tiaropsis multicirrata; assembly: GCA_032270745.1. Taxonomy (NCBI): domain Eukaryota; kingdom Metazoa; phylum Cnidaria; class Hydrozoa; order Leptothecata; family Tiaropsidae; genus Tiaropsis; species Tiaropsis multicirrata. Next base: position 6,778 of record JAUJPO010000013.1, on the reverse strand, counting down.
TCAAAACTCAGTGGCGGATACAAAAGCTTCTCAAAGCTTTTGATGGAGAGTGCTACTTTTGTTCATATTCCTTTATATTTGGAAGTCAACAATCTCCTTCAAAAATTTTGAATACCGTCTGATGTATCCAGCTCTGAAACTACACCAAAGAATTAAAATAAATGTCAAGTGTTAGAAAAAATAATAATACTTTTATAAAATCAAACTTTTTTCTCTATTTACATACCATGAACAAGGAATGGGAATTCGATCTCTAGACACTTTAAAGGAATTTATAAAATGGATGCTTCAGCTTTAGTTTCATTAACATAGAGACTGTGCTTTAATTTCGCGCTATCCAAAGTGCGTTTCACCGTTTTTAATGTATTTTTTCGGACAAATTACTCGAATTTCGCGGGTTTTTTGCTAAGAATTGCATTTCGCGGCATTTTAATTTCGCGGTCGAGCTCCAAATGCATTTTTTGCGGCATTTTGATTTCACAGTTTTCCGAATTCGACCGCGAAACCGCGAAATTTTCATGCAATAAAGTAGTTGGCCTTTTCATACTTTCAAAGGTCAAGTACAACTAAAAACGATGTAACAAAATGTTAGTAGTAATTCAAATGAATATTGTTTTTATCATTTCTTATTAAGTTGATCATTCGATACTTTCTTCATCTTGACGAGCGGCGTTTGAACGAGATCGTGTTGAAAATAACGAACGCTTCAATTGCGCATATGCAAACATACCTCTTAAAAATATCATCCAGCCTGTATAAAAAGAACAAAGTAATGAATAAAAATCACTGCTAATTCCTACTTATTTCATAATGTTAATCTAGAATTGGTGAAACTTTTTCTCTGATTGATCATGTTTTTACTAGTTTTAAAGATTTTAAATTATCTTTGTCTTTTTACTCTAATTTGAGTAGATCATAAAAAATTAGCTTAGCATCTTGAAGTTGAAGATTGCATAAAACTCATTAACCAAACTCTGAAGTAAAGGAAGAGAACAATAATTGACGTAATATCAACGTATAAGTAATTAGATTTTATAATTACCTAACAATATTACACAATAAAGTAACCAATCATTGCCATCGAAATACTCTTTTAACATTTCCTTGTGCTAAAAAAATGAAAATGAAAATCTATGTATATAAAACAATATTAAGATTACAACCAACAAGACCTGAAACGCATCTATTTAGCCCCCAAAAGAAGTTATTAGGCTGAAGACATTTAAAATTGTTTGGCGGGAACTTTTTAAAACAGTTGTCAAAACTCTTTAAATACTTTAAAAGGTAATGGTAGAAACAAAAAATAACAACGAACAAAACAAGGACTTATCTATATTATGTTCTGTCAGGTTGTACAATCTATTATTATTACTGACTGAGTTAATGAAGCTATTACACAATACCTTTACAATGAAAGCCCATTTAACAAGAGATAAACCGAATCCAGCGAAAGCTCCATAGTGTGATGAAAGTGTGGTTGTACTGCAATATGCAACGATGAATCCCAGACCATTGAAAATAAATGACACTAAAAGAAAGTTGATTTTAAACAAAAAATACGGTATAAAGGAGCTATATCTCGTTCCTTTTAAAATGCATTTTTGTTGGCCACAAAGACAGAGTAACAAGGCATAATACCAAATTATTTGTATCATTTAGAAACAGATACAAAACACAAGAAAGTCACTCAGTCTTTGTAAGAATTTTTTTTTATTCCACTGTTTCCAAAAGTTTTGTACATTTCACGTTTTTTGCGGCATTTTAATTTTGCGATCGAGTTCAAAATACATTTTTTGCAAAATTTTTGTTTTGCAGTTTTTCAAACTCGACTGCAAAACCGCGAAATTCTAATGCAATATAGTAATCAATACTTACTGAGAAAGCAGAGAATGAATCCAATATCAGTACCAACATTTTCCTCTGAAACTTCTACAAAATAAAGAATTCGTATTAAAGAATGCACCTTTTCTAACACGATCATAGTAGTTATGTAAAAGCTAAATGTAAAAAGTTTGATAAAAAAGGTTAATTATATACAATGTTCGTTCGAATGATGCATTCATTCAAACAGTTTGAAATTCATTGTCCAAATCAAACATTTTTTACAAAACATTCGAATCGATTAAGACCCTATTCATGTTGAAAAACATGAGGCTTCATGTCATATTGTTTTAGATATAGAGAGAAAATACTTTAAAAGGGATAAACAAAATCATTCTAGGAAACATTCGAGTAAGTTATGGAGAGTCTACTGTAAATTAAAATTACCTTGATTGTCTCCAGTCACGAAAAAGAAACGAATCTAAAAAATCAAAAGTTATTCAAAGTTAGAGATTTTGTTAAACATTTTTACCTCATATGGTCATATGCGTTGAAATTATTACAGAATCGAATTTTAGGTTTTTAAAATGACATGTGTAGGGTTTAAAAAAAAAAATAAAGGCTAATTATTTTGTATTTTTTATAATGGTAAAACACTAACAATTTCTTACGTTTAACAAAACAATATCTTCAAATTTTAAAGAAAACAAATCTTATTCCTTATTATAAGAGAAGCACAACTTTGTGAGTTACTTTGATTTTAATAATTTGTGTGTTCATACCCTATTTAAGCCTTGGGGTTCTTCAGAGTCACTTTCAATATTCTCTGATTCATTGTAGGTTGGAAGCTTGACAATATCCGTGTAAAGTGGTGGCGATTGGTTCAAAAGGTCTTCTGTTAATGTGGGTTGTGATGATGTTATTGAATCATCATTATTTGTGCTTGGTTCATAAGGTGGTGGGGCATCGTCAGGCGCTTGTTGTGGTGTTGGTGATGATGAAGTAGTTTCTGTGATTGATTGTGTTGTCGATGTTGTTGCTTGTTGAGAAGTTACGGCTGATGCTTCTTCAATATCATCATCAACATCTTCACTGTTGAGCTACATACAAAGAAATAGAAGAGATCACCAGAATTTTCTTCGATTGTTGCAAAAAAAAATCATCATAAATTTTGCGACCTATTGTTTTCTCAAAAACTGTACTATACTAAGTTGTTGGACTGCGAAAGTATACAACTGCTGTTGGACTGCGCTTGTGGCTTCTCAAATCTTATAACAATAAGCAAAAATAATAACATTTTATAAAACGCACACCAAAATCTACAAATTGTTTTCTGTTAAAAGATAAACATTCATACATTAATTTTAAAATGATAAAATGATTCTTTCCCTGAATGAAGTTTATTTCACCCAGCAAATTTTTGGGACTCACCAAATCACAAGAAAAATACATTACATCTTATCTCGTAATTAACTTTGTGATTGTGTGTCATTTTATGGTTCTATTGTATTGTTTTAGATATAATAAACCAGCCGAGGCTGGAAGGTCAGCTGAAATAGCCTAGCGAGCATAGATGGATTAACAAAGTAAAATATGCTTGCTGCACTGACGAGGAGCCTAGAGTTGTACTTCACGCCTTATAAAAAATGTGTACATCATAAAAGGTTGTAGTATAAAACAGTATAACTAATACACTTCCAACCCTACTTAATGCTTTTTAAAGTGGTCTGTTGCCATAATAGACTTGCCATATGATACAATAATATAAGTCAGTGGAAAATTAGAATAAGACCTAATAAAGTAAAAGACCTGGTATGTTTTATGTTGATATAGCATTCATGAAAATTTCATGTAATTTGGTTCACCCAAAGAAAAGTTATGACCGTTCAAGTTTACAGACACGCTCATGCATCATCTATTTTTTTTTTAATGAAAAATGTATACAAAGGTTAAACGCATTGTTTTCTTTTATTATATTTTTTGGGCTATTTTTTAGAGACGGCTTAGAAATATCATAGAAAAAATGAAGCAATTTGTGCCAAAACCATTTCCCCAGAAAAATTTGATAAAAAATTGGGAAACAATTTTTTGTCTTTTTTTGTCTTATCTGCCGCCTGAATAATAGGGAAGTGAATGCTCAGCTTTGGCTGACTACCATGGTAAGGGCACTATATGGATATCCACAAGTATAGTTTCATAGCAAATCTTTTATTGTTTGTATAATATAATACAATATAATACTCGTTTGGGAGCGCAAGTATAATAAACATTTTTCTAATTGTTTTTTTCTTTAGTACACCATGATTCTCATTCTGCAGAGTTTTCTTTTTAATGCATGGTTTTTTAATTGCATTTTCAAGGCATAAAAAATTACACTTTATAGATTTAGTTGACTCAAATGAAGTCCAGGTTCCCTACAAATTTAAAGAGGCCTAAAGCCAGGCTAAAAAAGAAAACCAAAGTGTAACCGAGTGAGTAGCACCTGTATCATTTTTTTTCAATCAGTCATTGGTTTTGACTTCTCTCTGATAATTGAATATTACAACAGTCGACCATTACAGTACCATTATTGTTAGCAAAATATGGATACTTTCAGTTAGTATCTCATCAGCAACCTTGGACTGACTACCCAATTCCCCTTACATGGCATGGGTTGACCTGGGCGAATGTTCGCTCACTTGCCAAGTGAGTTGCCGTAAGTAGGAATCGAACCTTGATCTCCCATACAGGAATCAAGGTTGATGACCACTGTACCACGGCGCTACAGTGAATGGCCCCTAAACAAGAAGTTCTTCTTGTACTATGCAGTACAGTAGTCAAAGGAAGACCAGTACTGTCAACCAGGGCTACTTAGGATCCTCCAGTCAAACATGGACTATCAAATATCTGGTCTTCTTTTCTGACAACAAGTTTGTTTTAACGATTTCACCAGAACAGCGCTGAGTTCTACTTTTGGTTTCAAACATCAACATTCACAAAATCTTGAAAGTTCGGCAAAATGGCATCTGTCCTGGCATTCCATGTTTGAATGTAGCCCCACAGTTGACGGTATATATAATGTAAAAACATGCGAGCAATGTTAGAAAAAAGGTGTATCTAACTCTAAATAAGATCAAAAGAATTAGCACATTGATTGATGTTGATACTAAAAGGAAATTGATAAATGCACTTGTCTACCCTCATATGGGTTACTGTGTTAACGCCTGGAGCAACACTTTGTCTCGTGTGCGAAATCGTTTTGAGTCCTTGACTAGACAAATTGACCGTGTTTCACCAATGAACAGACCGTTCGACTCTCTAGCAAAATATAACACAGCTGTCATGACTTTCAAGGCTGTTAATAAAATCTGTCCTCAATACCTCTCTGAGAGGTTCAAACTCGTTAAAGATTTGCATGATCATGATACCAGATTTTCTGCACAAAACAAGCTTGTTGTACAAAACAATAGGAACCGTTTTGAAGGCAAAACCTTTCTAGCTAATGCCACAAAAGTCTGGAATGAGCTTCCAACTGAACTCCGTATGGAGAAATCTTTACTTTCTTTCAAGACGAAAGCTAAAAATCATTTCTATGGATGAATTTTTAGTACACATAATAATTTTATCATTTCTGTTCTCGTTCTTGTTTTTGTTATTCTTCTAGTTCTGTTCATAGTGGTCCTTCGTGGAAACAATTCTTTAGCTGTCTAAAAGCTACTGAATTTTTCGAAGTATACCACTCAAAACATTTGATATTATTATTATTATTATTATTATTATTAGTGTAGGTAGTGTAGTTAGTGTAGTTAGCGTAGATGGTGTAGATAGTGTAGATAGCGTAGTTAGTGTAGATAGCGTAGTTAGTGTAGTTAGTGTAGATGGTGTAGATAGTGTAGTTAGTGTAGTTAGCGTAGATGGTGTAGATAGTTTAGATAGTGTAGGTAGCGTAGATAGTGTAGGTAGCGTAGATAGTGTAGATAGTGTAGTTAGTGTAGATAGTGTAGATAGTGAAATCGTGGTTGCCGCCTATTTTTAAAACGTCAAGCCGACAAATGTATCAAAAACCACATCTTATATACTAAGATGCTAAGGACATTTTTGTACCTACAAAGTATCCACTTTTCTCTTTTCTCGCCTGTCATAGCTGGCGTCTATATAAGCGTTCAAGTAATTTGGCTACCAGTAATTTTGCCCGTCACAGCTCTGACAGCTGAAGCAGTGGAAAATGGCGAAAACCTAGCAAATGTCTGTTAAGGGGTTTATGTTGGCACCAATACATAAAATATTTCGAAATTGCCAAAAAAAGGAAAAAAAATTAAAAGGAAAGCAAAATATCATACAATTATAAAAAAATAAATTAAATAGGAAACAAAGTATTCTTTTCCTGTGATCAAAAACATCCTACAATAATTTATAATAAAATGATCGAAACTTCGAGATTTTTGTTGTTCTGAACATTCCCAGAGTTGCAACCATTGACCAAAATCGCCCCCCCAGTCCTCTCCTTCATTTTTTTACGATTTCGATAGCATTTCGGAAATGGCTATCATGCAAATCAAAAGAATGGAGCTCTGGGTACGAGATTGACCATTGACCATGGTGAATGAAGGATGATGGATCTGTCGTTTTATGATTATTTATGATGAAAAATACATCACCAAAAACCAACTACCCTACCTACAATATCTACACTATCTACACTATCTACGCTATCTACGCTACCTACACTATCTACACTATCTACACTACCTACACTAATTACACTAACTACACTAACTACACTATCTACACTATCTACGATATCTACACTATCTACACTATCTACACTACGGCAAACTGGTACTTTACTTTAAATGTTTTATCGCCTTAATAATTCGTGACTTTAGGATATAAACCCAGAACCCACTTTAGGGGTCCCACTTTTACAAATTCAGAGGTCCCACTTTAGGGGTCCCACTTTTACAAATTCAGAGGTCCC
>JAUJPO010000007.1:21020-33205 GCA_032270745.1 Tiaropsis multicirrata | reverse complement strand
TGGGGCAGGCTGGAGACTTCAAAAATTGTCCGATTTGACTGAAATTTTTCACACTTGTTCCTTGGGTGAATCCCTGGAGGTATTTTTTTCAAAATTTTGATTTTTAAGGGCGTGGTCACAAGTTTCAAATTATAATCTCTTCTTCTCTTTATAGAAAAATATACTGAACATATTAAAACAATTAATAATGACAATAAAATCTTTTTTTTTAGAAAATATGACATGCTGTATCTGCTAAAAAATATACAAAGCCAGAGAAAAATATACTGAAAATATTAAAACAATTAAATGACAATAAAACCTTTTTTTATAGAAAATATGACATGCTGTATCTGCTAAAAAATATACAAAGCCTTATGCATAAAAATTGTAACCATTAGTTTTTGTTCCTCCATATAGATATACATATATACATATAATTTTTTCATTATTAATCTCTTTTAGATAAGGAAACTATAGTAAACAAAGTATAAGTTAACAAAACAAATAATACAGTAGTAAGAAGTGAGAAATGGCTACTCCAACTAAATCACAACAACAGCGACAATCCAGCCAAGCCACTCCTTCACAACAACAACAATCCATTCAAGCCACTTCTTCACAACAACAACAACAATCCAGCCAAGTCACTCTTTCACAACAACAGCAACAACAATCCAGCCAAGTGACTTCAGCGTCACAGCAATCTAATGGCCGTCCACCTAAAAGAAGTCTCTTTTCGCCCTCCAAATCCCCCATACCAACAAAAGTTCTTCTCACCCCCACTAAAATTGATAATAAGAGTTCACAGATGCAAACAATTATCGAAAGAATCAAATTCAGACAGATTGAAAATTCGAAAGATATTGAGTTGCTCCAAAAAGAGAACCGTCGGCTCCGTGCTAATAACAAAGAGTTGATTTTTCAACTTAATCAATTTAAGAAAACTGAAGAAGAAAAACAGAAAAAGGAAGAAGAAGACATTGTTTCAGACATTTTCAAGGATGAAATTGAGTTTTGAGTTTCCGGACTTGCCGCTTCTTTTGTTGTCTTTTAAAGTGACTATATTGTTTTCTTTTTGTTAATAGTTGCCACATTTATCTTTTTTACACATTATTGATATTTTAGTAGTTGATATTTTTGAAAATAACTTACCTCGAAACCATTACTAACATACCTAACACATGCCGTTCTATCTATTGCAAAATTTTCTTTTATTCATTTAGTACATTGAATATTAATACCAATAGAGACTAAATTATAAAAATAATGTATAAAAATGTGAAGAAGATGCTGTTCATTTGGAATTCTACTCTACGTACAAAGAACACAGACTGACAAAAATATACACACATTTTGATTGGTGTTTGAAGAAGCTGAAATCTCATTGAAGAACTGTAAATAATTTGGTTTATATTCAGTGTAAGGGCGCCAGATTATAAGATTAGATTATAACAGCGGATAACTCCAGGCATTTATCTTTGCATGTGCATGTTTTATTCTCAATTTTAAAATTGTTTTCTAGCTAGACAATTTGGAATAGATAATATATGATAGACTAAAAGTTTGTCTTGTTCATCTCACATTTTAGATTCATCATATATCTTGGATTGGCTGTTTGATGCTTGTTTTTCGTTTGGAGTTCTTTAACAGACTGACACACACTACACGTACACATATTGGCAAATATACACATATTTTGATTTGTGTTTTGTGATTTATATTGAAGAGGCTGGAATCCCATTAAAGAACTTTAAAGAATTTGGTTTATATTCAGTGTAAGGGCGCCAGATTATAAGATCAGATTATAACTGCGGATAACTCCAGGCATTTATCTTTGCATGTGCATGTTTTATTCTCAATTTTAAAATTGTTTTCTAGCTAGATAATCTGGAATAGATCATTTGATAGACTAAAAGTTTGTTTTGTTCATCTCACATTTTAGATTCATCATATATCTTGGATTGGCTGTTTGATGCTTGTTTGTCTTTATCTTTGACAGTTTGGAATTCTTTAAAAGACTGACACACACTACATGTACACATATTGGACACACACACTACACGTACACATAATTGGCAAATATACACATATTTTGATTCGAGTTATCTCATTTATATTAAAGAAGCTGAAATCTCATTAAAGAACTCGCTTTAAAGAATTTGGCTTATATTCAGTGTAAGGGCGCTAGATTATAAGATCAGACTCTAGGCATTTATCTTTGATTCCAAATTCAGGTTTAATCTTTGCACATTGAAGTTTTAAATTTTTTAAAGATTTTTTAAGTGTAAGACTGACATCAAAATTCTCTGAATTTATAGATATTTTCATTTGGTTTTATATATTTATTTCGGAGTAGTTGTTCTATAATTTTCTTTTTCCACATTTTTTTGGTTTATAGTTGAAATGGTGAGTCCAAGCAAGAAAAGGAGATCCAACTTAACCAAGCTAACAGAACTGGGTGGTGCGAAAAAGAAACGATTGACATACGTTCAGTCAAGTAAAACTGTTCAAAGGCACGAGCAACCAGAGATACAGCAAATATCAGTAACACGATCCTTACATCCATTTGTTGGAGATCAGCCACGAAAGTTAATGAACGAGGGTGTCAATGTCTGTTTCTTCAATTCTGTTGTGCAAGCTTTATTATCATCGAACGGGTTTACCGATCATTTAGAACATTCTTGCCATGAAAATCATGTTATCAAAACATTAAAAGACCTTTTCAATGAGGTGAAAATGAAGACAACCATCAGAACGTCCAACTATGTCCAGAGATTGAACCTACCTAACTATACTTTTGGAATTCAATACGATGTCGGAGAATGTCTCACGCATCTTCTCGATTTATGCTTTCCAGGCAGCAGTATGTTTGATTTTACAGTCAATGAGTCAATTGTGTGTGAAAATTTGCCTGGTTTTGGTGATACTGGTTGCAATAAAAGAATTGATAAAGAAGAGACAAATAAAATTTTAAATCTAATCCCGAGGGACATTGAACAACCACAGACTATACAAGAACTTTTGAACGAATACTTTAATCCATATGGTCTTCCGCAAGAAGATTATCGTTGTGAGTATGCTAATGGTGGATGTGGCAAGCGTGGGCACTGTACAAAGGCTTCTCTTCTTACTAATTCTGCTGAATCGATCATAATACAACTAAAGCTATTCAAGAATAACATGTATGGTCAGAGCAGGAAGATATTTCCCAATATTACAATTGAAGAAGAAATTGTTCAGTTTGAAAACTTCAATTTGAAAAGTATAATCTGGCACATTGGACAAAGCATGCATAGTGGGCATTATACAGCTTCTGTAAAACGAAATGGAAGGTGGTTTCTTGCAAATGATCAAATTATTACGCAACTTCATGAGCTTCACTCTACCTCTAATAGTACCCACACACCTTACGTGCTCGTATATCAAAAAACTGAACTTATTGCAGAACACCCAACGCCACCTACTAGTAGTACGAATCATATGCAGTCTGATATTGGAAATCGCATCCAAAACTTGATAAAAGAAAGCTGTTCCATCGACCAATTAAAGGAAAAAGATTTGACATCATACTTTTCTAACCAGATGCTGAAGACGTCTATAAATCTCGAACGTGAATGCAGAATGAAGCAGAAACCAAATACAGCAACTGAAAAACAAAATGCAAGAAATTACATAAATGGGAAGAAAAAGAAAGTAGAAGAAAAAGAGAAAGATCCACAGAAAACTGCGACAACAACAGCCCGAAGCAGAGAGAAGGAAAGAATAGAACAAAAGAAAGTACGACAACAGAAAAATACAGCAACAAAAGCCCGAAGCAGAGAGAAGGAAACAATAGAACAGAAGAAAACGCGACAACAGAAAACTGCGACAACAACAGCCCGAAGCAGAGAGAAGGAAACAATAGAACAGAAGAAAACACGACAACAGAAAGATTCAAGAAATAAAGTCCAATCAAGATCTAAAGAAAAAGAAAACACGCTGGAAGCAACCTTTCCCCCTAAAATTTCGGAAGAATATAAAAAGATCTGTCTCTCGAACTTCATCCAAGCGACATCCAATGAATCTTTGCAATTTGTTGAATGTGCTGTATGTGCTGAACTAGTTAAAGATGCTGAAAGCTTCAGCATTGCAGATTTACCTGGAAGGGATTTAATTTCTCAAGAAGAATCAGATGAGGATATTTTACCTGAATACAAACATAGCGGTTTGATTCTTTCAAGTGGTGGGGTGACTGATGACCGAACAATTATTTGCTGTAAGACCTGCGAACGCCACTTACGAAATAATAAGCTACCACCTATGAGCATTGCTAACAACTTCCAAATTGGATGTACACCCTCAGTTTTATCAGGCATGACATTACCCGAAAAACTTTTGATATCAGTTTATCGCCCAAAGATGTATGTCACCACTTTGCGATCTTTTGCTGGACCAGGGACTGCTCAAAGTGCCCTGAGGGGAAATACCATTACTTTTCCTCAAAATATTGCCAAAGTTGCTGAAAGATTACCTGCTAACATGGGAATCTTAGTAGATCATTTGAAAGTTGTTTTCATTGGCAGTGGTGTGCCTTCAAGAGACATGCTGAAGAAGATCTTCACTGTCAGAAGGAGGAAAGTGTATGAAGCGTTGTATTTTCTTATTGCCAACCATCCTCTTTACGCAAATGTTACGATGTCCCAAGAAGATTTACCAGAAGATGATATTCCAGACGAGCTTTTTACTACACTAACTTTACAAGAAGATCCAGATAATGAAGATGGAAAAGAGCATGCTAATTACACTCCTCAAACGACCTTAGATGTTGGAGACGGGGAGACTATTGTAATGGAGTCTTCAGGCATTATTGATTTGGATGGTTCTTCGGTTGACTCTCATGACCAGATGAGTTCTGCCTTGAACACATTACAGGGTACTGTTTTTGTTCCGCATGGATCTATCCCAACAACTGATTACAATAACCCTTCACTCTGGATTGGTGCATATCCATGGTTGTTCCCCTATGGAAAAGGGGGACCAGAATGTGAAAGAAGATCTCCAGTCAGCTTACGAACATACGTCAAACATTTGCTTTCGATCAAGGATAGGAAGTTTTGCATGGATCCTTCTTTCAAATTCCACGTATTCAATGTTCTGCAGAAGCGAGAGGTATCTCTACACACTACCCTTCTCATTAAAAGACCATCTTTCCGTTCTTCAGCACAAAGTATCGATAGACTTACCCACCAAGATTTGGTCCAAATATTGCAGGCTGCAGAAAAGAAGTCACCAGTTAGAGATCCTAACTTGAGAGCTCTTATGAAGAGTCTTACTTCAGCCGGAAAACATATCCGCGGCTCTCCCTATTGTAAGCAAAGTTATCGGAAGGAGATTTTTGGACTGATGATTAAATTTGGTATGCCACCTTTATGGATAACGATTAGCCCTGCTGTTGTTCATTCTCCAATTTTTCTTCGTTTAGCTGGGTATGAAATAGACTTGACTAAAATATCTCTCGCAGATATACCGTCAGCTGTTGAAAGAGCAAAGATAGTAGCCAGCGATCCTGTGGCAGCTGCAAATTTTTTTAACCTTGTTATAGATTCGTTTACATCCTATCTTCTTGGATACAAACAACCTGATGGAGGAATATTTGGACACCCATCTGCTTTCTATGGTTGCATAGAGGAACAGGGGACAGGAACTCTGCATATACACATGCTAGTTTGGTTAAATGGTTTCAAAACAATCACTGACCTTGAGATTGAACTGAACAATGAAACATTCAAGAACGACCTCATTAGCTACTTAGAAGACATCATCAAACAAGGTTATCTTGGTGACGTAGAATCTGTTCCAGAAGTTAATGTCTCTGAGATATCTTCGAAACGACCAATTGATCCTTCGCTTGAAAACTTCGAGGAAAATTTAAACAAAGATGTCAATCAGCTGGTAAAAGTTGCCAATACCCATCGGCACTCATTCACATGTTATAAGTACAGGAAAACACGTGAATGCAGATTTGGTTTTCCACGCGAAATTTATCCTGAAACAGTCATCAGTGATGAAGAAATCAAGATGAAGAGAACAAATGCTTCCATCAATAACTTCAACCCAATCACCATGACTTCAATTAGAAGTAATCATGACATCAAATTTATCCCAAGCGGCAAAGACGGAAAGGCTTGTGTTTTCTACATGACTGACTATGCGACCAAATCGCAGTTGTCCACACACCAAATGTTGCCTCTCATTGCTGCGTCAAAGAAAGTAGTTGAATCTTCAAGCCCGGATTCAAACATTTTACAAAGATCGAAGAAGTTGATAACCAAATGCCTAAATAGGATAACCACTGAAGTAGAAGTTTCTGGCTCTCATGTTTCACATTTTTTACTTGGTCATTCTGACAAAAAGACCTCTCATACTTTCGTCAAACTAAACCTACACACAGCATTGGCTTGGATCAATGACGAAATGAGGAAATATGATGATTTGTTGGATGAAAATGATTCCAGCGGCGATGAAATTGACGAAGACATTGACCAAACCACAGGATATTCAATTTTAAACGGAAACAATGGCTTAGTACTTGTAAACCAGATGACTGACTATATAAATAGGGGGGAAAAATTATTCCACATGTCACTTTATGAATACTGTGCAACTATCTACAAAAAGAATCTAAATAGCGAGGAAAAGAAGAAGCTCTCACAAAGTAACTCAGGAGTTGAAACAAGAAAGGTGGGACGCAAGCCTCAGCCGAGATATCTGTTTAACGAATCCCACCCTCAGTCAGAGACTCACGTTCAAGTCACTAGAACAGAACCACTTGTTCCAGCGCTATCATTTCTACCACCGAGTGAAGACAGTAACAATGAAAAATTCCAAATTTGTATGTTGGTTCTGTTCAAGCCTTTCCACGACTTTTCGAGTTTGTTTAATGGTATTAGCTGGGATGATACGTATGAAAACACTGATTTTGAAACAAATGATCTCCATATAAAAAACATCCAAGAAATGCATGTTGGTCTCAAAGAAAAGGATAATGCTCGTGACGCAAAATCAAATGATGACAATGAACAGTTGGATACAGATCAAGCAGGCCAGGATGACGATGAAATCGATTTCGTTCTTGAAGATCTTAACAATAATGCTCAAAACACTCAATTACAAGAAAACGACGTTGATACCTTAACCTCTCAAGCTTTGGACATCATAAAATCCAGTGGATGTCTAGAAAGGTCTCAGCAAATTCAACAATCAAAGAATGGAATGAGTTCTTATTCATCCTCTAATATTGCGCCTTCTACAACTTATCAACAGCGCAAATGGCAAGTCGACATTCAATCACAAAGTGACCAAATTTTGCAAAGCATGATACAATGCGATGATACAGTTGAACAGATGCTTTCTGCAAACACAAATGCTGTGGAAAATGAAGCTATACTCCGCCCTGCGCATACTTCTGAATATGATGAGATGTATTGCACTACTGAATTGGTGGACGAGATGGACATAGACAACTTAAGCGACAACATTGCCACAAGATTTTCATTAAATCGAAAGCAAAAGATTGCATATAAATTAGCAGTTCAAAATGTTATCAAACGACATAAGAAGGAGGACGTGAACCATCTAATGGCTTATGTTGGAGGTCCAGGAGGAACGGGAAAAAGCCAAATAATAAAAGCTATCGTCGCCTTTCACGAAGAATTAAACATCAAGTATCAACTTAGACTATGTGCTTTCACTGGTACTGCAGCTAAACACATTGGTGGTTGCACGATTACAAGTTTGGCTGGAACCCACAATTGTAGCATCAGTAATCTGGAAAAGAAATGGGCCGGTGCTCAGACAATCATCTTAGACGAAGTTTCAATGGTTGGGTGTGCATTGCTAGCAAAGCTAAGTCGTAATGCAACTCGGGCGACACACGGAGATCCTAGCGTTCCTTTTGGCGGAATAGACATAATATATTTCGGAGATTTTATCCAATTCCCGCCAGTGTTTGATACTCCTTTGTATTGGGCATACAACAAAGAGAATTTGAGATCATCAACAAGGGAATCAGAAATCAAGAAACAGCTCGGAAGGTCGATCTGGAAGCAAGTCACCCACATAGTTTTACTTGATGAGCAAATGAGAGTCACTGATCAAATATACCGGGACATATTGAACCGAATAAGAGAAGGTAAAATTTCTTTCCGGTTCATTTTTTGACGATTTGTTTTAATAACTGTATGATATTTTGTTAATGGTTAAGTCACGCTGTTTTCCTATGTAACAGGGGTAAGGTTTTATGTCTTTGTAATTGTAGTGTGTATGTCTTGTTTGTTCGCTGCTTAATTTGTGTAATTTTCTCCATAAAGAAAAAAAGTCACAACATTTTGCTTTTGCGTCGGTATTATTGTTTCAGGTAAAAGTACAGTGGATGACTACATTATCTTATCATCGAGAATAGTTGGCAACAATACAGAGCTGTTATCCTCAAAAGACCCTATCATCGTTCCTGGAAATAAACTTGTTCAGGAGATCAATAATCTATTTGTCAACCACCACTCTCAAACGTGCAACATTTTCATTTCAAAAGCAACAGACAAGATCAAAAAAGTGCAACTAGAAGAAAACGCAACTTTGAAATCGCTTCCGAGCACGAGAACTGGTGGTCTACCGTTTGAATTGCCTCTCTTTATTGACATGCCTGTTATGTTAACGAAAAACATCTCAACAGAACTGGGTCTGACAAATGGAACAACTGGCATCATTAAATCGATACCATTAAAACCAGATTTAGAGAAAGGTCATCACGGAATCTATTTTTTAGAATCTAGCCCCGATTACGTCGTTGTCGAGTTTGATGACATTATTATGAATCCATTGGATGGGCTAGCACCGAAACATGTACCTGTCTTTGCAAAGGATGTTTCTTTTTCTATCACTGAAAAGGGGAAAAAGAGTTTAAGTATACAGCGTAAACATTTCCCCCTTGTCCCTGCATACAGTTGCACTGCGCATAAAAGTCAAGGACAAACTCTTGATTCTGTGGTGATTGATTTGGTTCCTCCTAAAGGAATGAAAAATATTGATCTTAGTTTTGTTTATGTTCCTCTGAGTAGAATCCGGTCATTGAAGGATTTGACAATACTCAGGCCATTTGACTCCTCGATTCTGTCAAAACCCATTAACTCAGATTGTATGGACATGATGAATAATTTTAGAGACAGAGATATTTGTAAAGATTTATAATTCTGATACATAAAACTAAGCTTTAAATTTTATTTCCCAATAAATATACAGAGTGTCCAAAATGCTAAAGGTACCCAAAAACGGTACGAAATTCTCAAAAGCTGCCTTGTTATTATGTTTTTTGTCTGTTTTTTTCTGTGTGACATTATTTATCAAACACAAAAGATGTGAAATTAACATTTTTGCAGGACACTCTGTGTATAACTATAAGGCTGTGATATACATTAAACATACTTAGTTATTTGCTTACCCTACATGTTAAACTTTTTGTTGAAATTTTGCGTTATTGTTCCTTGTGTAAATTATTTGAAGGTATTTTGCTCATTTTTATAAAAACATTCATTTTGGGGTGCGGTAACTAGCTTTGTTGTCAAAATGAGGCTAGAATCGAAATTGCTCGAATTTGGCTGGAACTGCATACTTGGTTGTTAGGTGATGAATATCTAAAGGTTTTAGAAAATTTCCATTTTAGGGTCTACTTAGATAAAAGTTATCTTATATCAAAAAATTTTCTGTTGATGTTTACAATTGGGCCTACGAGTAATTTAAAAGATACTGAAGTTGAGCCAGTGCGGTTAGCACGTTCGACAGTTCTCAGCTAAAACCACAATGTCTAAATTTAGATATAAAGCCCCCCAAAAAAAATTGAAAATGAAAATATAGCAGGAAAGGGATTTTAAGTCATTGGAAAAAAATTCTATCTTTGGAGCTTTAAATAACTGGGAGTCTGCGGTATTTTTATATCCCTATTCCACATCAGGTAGGTCCATTCATCATGCTGCTTGTTAAATTCTTTTTCCAATGACTCCTTTTTCAGGTATCGCAAACTGGGACAACCAAAAATTCATCAGAGCGATAGATTCTGCCGCGTTTCGAGAATGGAGGCGAGGCACGTACAATTTGGTCAGAACCGATTACCTTCTATCAGGTTTTGACAGCTCTGACTCAGACGACTCGCTTTATCTCCCTTCTCCTCCACAAATCAACGATTTTTTTGTAAGCAAGTCAATTGTTTCAAGCACTGTAACTATGTCCAGTTCAGATACAGCCAGTACTTCAGCAATGGTGACAAGCTCTTCTGTTGGGAGAACAGGGCTTTTGTCATTACCACAACATCACTTAACTCAAAACACTTTGGAACGTATAGAAAGAAAAATTAATCAACTTACTGAAAATTCAACAGATCTACCACCCGAAAGTGTTACAAAAGAAGCAGTAAGAAATATATTTCAATGTCCGATCTGCACAACAATCAAGTTCAACATTGTTTTTTGTAACCGATGTCACCAGTTCGCTGGGTGTGATGATTGTTTCAATCGTGTTGAAACGTGTCCGCTCTGTAGAGCAGATTTTACAATGATGTGCGATGATTGTGACAATAGTATGACTGTTCGACCACAAGCGATAAAAATTCCAGGACTAGTTGAACTTTTGAATGTTGATAATCAATGAACCACACATTTATTTTTGTTTTGAACCATGCGTTTATTTTAGTTTATTTTTTTATGGTTTATTCTGGTATTATTTATTCTTCTGATAGTACACTTTCTCTTTGAACCTATTATTATAAAAAGGTTTGCAAGCATATAGATACATGGAGAAAGTCACAAAATTATTCATAGTATAGATAGAGCCAACCAAAAGAGGGCGACAGGTTTTGAATTTTTTTAATCATGAGAATTTTAAAAACGTCCATCTACACGTTTATTTTTGTTGATTATTAAAATTTTTCTGCTTCAAAAAGTTTTTTCTTTCCCGACCACATACCCTACCTACCAAATAGATTGACTTAGTACAATTAGACACAAAAGATTATTGAATAGTTTCAAAAGGTCAAATAAATGTGTCGTTATACCTAGTTTTTTTTTCTGGCCTGATTTTTACACTGTACCTTAAGGGAAGAAATTTTGCCGGGAACTTGATTTTGCGGAAATCTGCCAAATCCGCCAAAATTTCTTCCTTCAAGGTACCTTTATTTTCTTCACATTTTTAACAATAGATCTTCTCAATTATTATTATCTTTTGTTAGATTTTTGTTTAAGATTTATGCATGAAATGTAGAAAATTAGTCCAGGAAAAAATGCCTAGAAACCAACTAGATAGATATCAACTTTGGACCATCCAATGCTAAGTTATGGCCTTTTAAAGTGCGAAAATCGCGATTTTTTTCATTACATTTTAGAGAAAATTAAACCCCACTGATAGATAGCCCTTAAAGAGTAGTTTTAAAAAATGGTTTGTTTTATCATGTTTTCACATCTGAAAAATTTAAAATTTTGCTGACTCAGCATTTTTTTTTTCATTTTCTTAGATCTTTGATGGACTGAACCCCCTCCCTCTCATACCCCCGTTTTTGAATTTTTGCACCTACCCAGTTTGTGAACCCAAATCTTAATCTCTAGGTCCATAGGAAGCTAAAAACCATGTTCGCCAAGTCCGGTAAAAGGTGGGTTTTTTGGGCATTTTTTCCTAGACTAAATCTCTCGCGGTGGTTTTTCGTTTATGAAAATATTTTCAGGTTGATAAAACTTACATTAACCAACGTGATTTAAAGCCTTTTATAGTTATCTTTTTTATTATTTAGTACGTCCACGAAAAATTAGTACTCTATCTTTAAAGCGGTATAGCTCCTCGAATACTCGAATTTTTGTCCAATTTTTTTTTTTTGTCCAAGTTTTTAATATTTACATTTTATCTTTTGATATTTATAGTTTTTTTGTTTTTTTTTAAAAAGAAAGTTTTTAATATTTACATTTTATCTTTTGATATTTATAGTTTTGTTTTTTTATTAAAAAAGAAAGTTTTTAATATTGTTTTAACGTAGACAGCCGTACTTTTTGAATGCCGCCATAAAATTCTTCCGTCAATTCCTTTAAGTTTCAGTTTTGCAACCATACTTATCCCGGAATCCAAAAACTTTGGTTTCCCGTAAGGTGCCGACGGGGTCGTCTTGAATTAACGCCCGCCGATCCCTAGTC
>JAUJPO010000006.1:22709-34682 GCA_032270745.1 Tiaropsis multicirrata | reverse complement strand
ATGTAGCGACAAGAGAAAAATGGAGGTGGTAATAAAGAAAATGGTCGTTTGCTTGTTTGCTGGCTGAAGTTGAAAAGCCTTAAATAAAGTTCAATGTTTGTTAGTTTGTAATTTTTTACAACAAGTTTTCAGGTGCAATAACAGTGATGTATTTTTAGACAGACAACCAGGCTTTCACAAACAAACCCCAGAAGCCAGGTTCGTATTATCTGTTTTTTAACTTTGTCAGTCAGCCTCAATAATCTCATTCGTATTTAGAATCTCTTTAATAATCGGTGTTAGTATTTCCATGACTTAATTTCAGCAGAGGAATTTTATAATTTTTTTAAAGCTGTAATAATAATGTTGCTTTCCTCACTCTGATAGACAGAGACTTTCCCAGGAGTTATATTGCAGCCTTTGTTGGGGTGTACTCTTTTGTGCTTTATTGTAGGGGGATTGCATTTTCTCAAAAATGTTACCCTCAAAAGCATTTTATAATGACCCCATTTTTTGAATTTTTCGTGAAAAAGTGCCAATAAACCTTCATTTTCCTAGGGCTTTTTCAGCAAAATCACTCCAAAATCACTTTATTATGACCCCGTCCCATTTTGTGTTTTTTCCTCAGAACACCAACCCCCTACAATTAAGCACAAAAGAGTGGTAGCTGCGAAAAACCTTTCTTTTCTTGATTTTCCGCCTGTTTTCTCAATAATTCTTGATGATGAGCATGAAATTTTGTATTACTTTCATAACCCAAATCAAAGAATTAAAATTAAAAAAAATAACTTATTGAATGGCCAGTCATTTATGGAAATTTTAAAGTAAAATTATCAATATATACATTTGACAGATATTATAAACGTGTTGTCGGCCTCTCCTAGAAAATCAACATTTTGAACTAAGACCTATTTGAGACTTTTTTTTCCACAACTCTGTTTCAATCCTCTCAGTGAGTCTATATTCAAAATTTGTAGTAAACTCAATGAGTGGTTGTTGTTTTATTGGCATTTTTCAGTTCAAAAAGTTAACGTATTCAAAAATTATGCTGTTTCGCAGGTGTCCTTCATGAAAATATGATTGCCAAAACTCGCTAGCTCCAATAAATTTTCAAAACTGTATCGTACATTTGACAGATATAAAAAAAACATGTTGTCGGCCTCTCCCAGAAATTCAACATTTTTAACTAAAACTTATTTGAGACTTTTTTTTCCACAACTCTGTTTCAATCCTCTCAGTGAGTCTATATTCAAAATTAGTAGTAATCTCAATGAGTGGTTGTTGTTGTATTGACATTTTTTAGTTTAAAAAGTTAAGGTAATAATTCAAGAATATGCTGTTTCGCAGGTGTCTATCATGAAAATATGATTGCCAAAACGGACTTAAATACTCCAATAAATTTCTAAAACTGTGAACTATGATTATATAATGATTATAATGTAACTTCATCGAGAAAATCCAGTTCAACCAGGATGATAGACACTGCCACCATGCATTTTATCGTTGGCGGTGGGATTTTGAGTTGGATCTTAAAAGCCACTGTTTATTTCCCGAACGTATATAAATACATACCTTATTATCTTATTGTAATTATCTTTTTTTATATATATTGCAGTTCCATTAATTAATCGAACCTATAATAAAAATTTTAATCGGACTTAATCAAATACTCACAATTTTTAGATTTTTCGATTAACTTATTAAAGGTCATTCTGATTAACAAAACTATGCTAAACATCAGAAATCAATGATTTATCTTAAAAAATATTGAGTATCCTCGAGTGAAGTGGGGCACACAGACGACCCTCTCTCATTAGTGCCTTGTGCTGGTTGTTGGAAGGAATCCCATCTTGTAACAAACAGACTTCTACATATAGGTAACCTAAGCTTTCCTGTACATAAAAATAGCTTATGGATCATAGTAAGAAATACCCCTTGAAAATGCCAATACAAAACAGCAAGAGAGCTTACTTTTTTGAGACATTCTTAGCCACAAGTTTTTTACAATTTAGAAATCAACTTTCAGCTTCAAACATGGCCTACATTGAGGAAATAACTATCCCTAAAACTAACTATAAATAAAAATAAAACCAAAAAGTTATTTCAACTGTTGAATTCTCATCTATATGCATGTGTTATCAAAAACATAAAATCTTTCTGTCTTTTTATGAAGCCATACTTCCAGCAATCCGTCCTGTTTGTTTTGACCAAGGTTTCGACTGAGTTCGACCTAAGTTCGACCAAAAAACGCAAGCGATTTCTAACCACGGAGGACCGACCTGTCTCAGAGGTCGGTTCAGGCAAAACCATTTGAATGAAATGTGCCAAGATGTGATCGTCCGTTTGTTCCAAACTTTACCGCCGCTTTATTTTTTTCTTAACAGCCTTTTTACGGCTTTAAACTCCGCGTACATTTTTTCCCGCGATTAATAATTTCTAACGGACGATAGAATCGTCTATATTAGACAGTCCTTGTCTTTATTAGCGAGGTTACGCAAAGGGCTATTTAGGATGTTTAATCTGCGAATTGGACCTGTACATAACCCGGACAAGCAAAATCTTAATGTGTAAAATTCTTAATAGGTTATGAACATGTTCAAGTCGTACATTTAACGTCCTAAATAGCCCCTTGCGTAACCTCGCTATTTACTAATTATTGCAGTTGGGTCAAGGTTTTTGTGAGTTGTTTTCTTTCTTTTATAGAAAAAAGCTCGAGCATTCCATTTCAATTAGGTTAGTATTCTAGTAAGATTTTTTCCTAAAATACAGTATTACTCAAACTTTCATCGATTTTAGTATCCATTCATAAACTTAAAGTCAATCCAATTTCATTTAATACAAGGGTGTGAACGAACGAACCTTTTTGGCGTAAAATGTTTTTTCAGAAAATATGTCTTTACCTCCTGGAAAAGTGGTAAAATCTTAAAAGCACCTGAGGAAAAATTCCACCACCCCTTGGAAAATCTTTGCATGTGGTTGTTCTAATGGTAAATTTTGGGGTCAACCCCCTGGAAATTTGATGCTATTGTTTTAATCCCCCTGAAAAATTTTAATCGTATTTTTTGATACCCTGGAAATTATTCAAGTTAACCCCTCGAAATTAGATAATTGGGCAAACGATGCTTATTTTTGTCTAAATCCCAGAAAATTCCATTAAAATATCCCCTGGAAAGATTCAGTTAACCCTATGTAAGGATATAAAATGGAATAGCTCAATGTTTGCTAACGAGGCACCTGCTCACAAACATTCGAAGTTTAAAAAAACTTACCATCTTAGCGCGAATTTGTAACTTTCTTTAACAGACCAACACACCGCTTTCTCATAATCAGACGACTCAACGGTAGTTCCATTAATATAAAAACTTTTAGCTCTCTATTTATTGGTCTTATCGGACAAGAAAATTTCGGACAAAAGTAACGAAATTTTTTGGATGAGATGAAAATTATGTCCGACGAAAAATTTAGTCCGACGAAATTTTTTTCTGACGATTGTTTTATAAAAAAAGTATAATTAAGAAATAACATTTCATAAACAAAGAAAATATTTCACTCCATTGTCTCGAGAACCCCAGATCTCGGGTTCTAGCAACACAATAAAATCGTCTAAACGTTACAAACCTACACATGGCAAGGATTTTTTTCAAAATGTAAAAATCGTCCCGTTGTGCGGATTTGGTACAGGCTAAGCATAACCTAAAATAATAGAAATATCATTTTTACTCAATTTCAGCTTTGAAAAAGCGTAATTTGCCCTTGTTCAAGAAGAGCAATGGTAGACTACCCTTGTTCGTAAGATCTATCAATACCGAGGAAGACTATCTACCTTTATTCAGAAGGAGAGCACCTCATCATAAACGTAGCTATGGTAACGGAAGACTGTCTGCCTGGCTGAGAAGTCATAGGGGAATCTCCCCTCATAGCCTATGGGCAAGAGAGATGGAAGCTGAAAATGAAAGACCTTTGTAAGTGAATTTGAGAAATGTTTGTCCGTTATAAACTAAAAGTATCTCGACCTACTGTTTCTGTCTTTATATTGCATCTGAGTATTCAGCAGAAAAAGGATGCATGAAATATATATGATTTTTCTAACTTGTATAATTTTCACTATAGAAATTGTCATTATACCTTACAACATATTAAAAATGAATATATCTTTGTGCAAACCACCTTATCCAGTTTAAATTAAACTTGTATCGTTCAGATAAGTGTTCTATTCTTTTTAATGTTCTTGTTCTTTTCACAGCGTTCTTTGGAGTAAAGCGAGTGATGAAAACATCGAAGTTCGTTAATTTTAGAGTAAGTTGTCTTATTTTGCTATATTTTTTCTATAGTTTCAGAGTTTGTTTAGATTACTTTAGTACTGCTACAGCTGTCATTTTTGAGGAAATTTTATGGACCCCGTCGGACTAAAAGGTCAATATCCTTCTGGGTCCCTAACCTTTTGGGTTGGTGAAAACACCTAAAAGATTGATACGTTTCAATTGTTGAAACTATTTTTATATTTGGATGCAGATTTTTTGATATTTTTCAATTTTTCATAGGTTCAACTGAAGTAAATCTTCGAAGCACGGTCAATTAATCGCAACTGTTCCTGGAAAAAAAAGTAGTTTTGCTTTAAACTTTGTATATAATATATATTATGTTTCAAATGAACAACCACTAAAAAGCTTATAAATTTAATGTGTCACTTTTATCTCACAAACAGGATACCTTGGAAAAATAGTGCCTTTATGAGTAATTTATTCCTCAAACCCTGTCGTGCTTAGTTTTTAAGGGGTTGGGTGTAGAAGGGGTCGTTTTACATATTTTCTGGAAAATCTTTTTACCAAACCCTTCGCATTTCAAAAAAATAACATGAGCATGAATTACCGTACGATTCTTCTGATCTTTATAAGAGTATTCATGATGAAGTTGGCCAAAGAGTTAAGAATGTCCTAAGAATAATGTCATCTTAAATTTTTTCAAGGTCAAATTTTTATTGGGAAATTATTCCTAAATACGTCAAGAGACTTTATAAAATTTTCTCAGAAGACCTTTTTTCTTCTCTTTCAATTAAAGGGTTTTTATATCACTCAATTAGCATTTATCAGAATGAGGCTGATAGAAACTTGTAGAAAATGTTAAAAATATGTTAGGATGATTTCGAAAAGTTAAGAATAAAACTAAAAAGTTAATAATATTCATCATAAACCAAAAAACACTATTCTTATAAAAAGAAACCCCTTAAAGTGCTGGTCAAATTTCAGTGTTCTCTAAAAGGACTAATTTAATAAATGTCACAAACAATTTTCCGACAAAATTAATTTATTTTGCCATCTGCGAATTTAAATTCCCGTCAAATTAATTTTTTTAACCATACACCAAAATTTGTTACCCTCAGTTAGGTAAATCTTTGTAACCTTAATGAAGGGGCAAATTTTTTGTAGTAACAATTTTAAGCCTTTTTTAGGACTACGGATGGACTTTATTTATGACGTTACAAAGTCTCGATGGCTCTTTTTCATGCTGAAAATAACGGGAAAAAGGATGCACGTGAAAGTTTTGTGGCCAAAGCTTCGCTTGACCAGATCAGTAGTGACAAGAATTGCCACATTTCGCAGTAAATCCATTATACAAATTTAGATTTTGAATTGAATTGAATAACACTGAAATGTACTTTTGCTGCAAATGCAGACAGGACACTTGAAGTAGATTTTTGAATCTTTTCATCGATAACTCATGGTGACGCAACATTGATACATTAAAAGTATATATTTTCAGAGAGCTTATGAAATTCTACATCTGATCAGCCTAATTTTGGAAATTTTTGAGAAACGGAGAGAAAATAATTTAGAGACAAAACATTTTCTAAGAGCTACAAGTCCCCTTAGCCATTTTGCATGGTGAACGAATCACCTGGTACGATCTTGGGTCCACCAGCATTCTGAGGGCCATCTACTGCGTAGTTTGGTGAAAGCTTTTTCTCACGCACGTAATTTTTTACATATAAGGGCCCCGTAAGGCAGGGCTTTTGTAAAATTTTCCGAAAGAAACTATACGTTCGGTTTACTAAGGTTTCAAATCATCCACATGCACGTTTTTAAAACGTAAATGTAAACAAATGTTTTGAACGGAAGCAAAATTTCTGCAAGGGCTCGAGAAGATTTTTTACCTCTTACGGAAATCTTAAGTAGGATTTTTCTTTGCTGTCACATGCACGAAAAATTTACGTTACATAAGAGCATGAATGAACACGAATTTTTCGTAAAAAATACGTACATGTGAAATAAGCTTTACTATTACATAACCCCCGACAAGCATCGATGATGACCCCCGGACATACAAAATTACCCCTGAACTTATTTTATCCCCGGACATCAACTTTTTCTGGAACGGCCCCAATTGCAATTCTAAAGCTTAGTCAGGCCGAATTAAAAATTTACGAGGATTAGATTTATAACAAATCGGTAATACTAGATCGAGAGACCCAACTTGAGCTTAGGACAAAACGCTTTCAATTTCAATTTTTTACTATATACTCTATTCCAAATTAAGTACAAGTATCCTTACTGAAAAGACTACACAATATGACTGTTTTAAGTTACTCTATTCTTATAGACTTCACTCGGAGCGAAGGAAAATAATGATGTAGCCTAATGACCAAACCAGACTATGATATCAGAAAATAATTAAAATAATAGTTTCGTTTTCATTTGTTTTTTCTTCTTCCATAAATGATAAATTAAATGCCATTTTCAGAACAACACAGAATGACAAATTATTTTACAAGTGGGCACCTTAAATTCAAATAAAAGAAATTTGTCCCCTAAAACTGTAAAAAAATCTTTAAAAATCTAGGTTTTTCGTAACGCACATGGAAAAGGGTAAAAATAGACGAAGCCTAAAACGATGGTTAAAAAAAGTCAGCCAGCTCTTGTTTTTCTAGTGACGCCGTTTTCCATTTTTTAAAAATGAATACAGAGAATAGGCAAAAATAATAAACTAAGTTAGAAAATTACACATTACACAATCCAAATTGATCAATATTCACAGGTTGAGGTTGGTGTCGTGTGGTATTCCATTATTTTTAAGTACACAAAAATAAGTTTTCATAATATTTAAAAGTTTCAAAAGTTTCTAAATAATGTCCTTTTCCGAAGTTGAAATAATTGCTAAAATTGTCATCGAATTTGCTGCTGAATCTAGAAGAGCAATGTGCCCATACCACCTTGTTCACTTTGTTCTTTGACAAAGATCTCAAAGTATTGGTAAATAATGGTGACCGCAAGAAGGATACCAGTACCAGAACCGATAGCACCCATGAAGTCAGCCAAGACAGATAAAGCTCCGATACAGAGACCACCAAAAGCAGCAGCTGTTGGGATGTATCTGAAAAAATAGAGGAAAGATGTGAGTATGTGAGTGGAAGGTATTCGTTATTACTGAAAAAGAATAATAGGAAAACCACATTTTAAAACCGACTAGAGACGGATATCAAAAGAAATTATTGATGATTTATTAGAGACAATCAATCAGTATAAAATTCTAACCTGTTCAACTCGTGAATCATGGATTTTTCACGGTGACCTCTCATGACCATTTGTTGGTCTTTCAATTGTTTGGCAACATCTTTGGCAGATGAGCCGGAAACATCAATCCATGTCTTGGAGAAAAATGCACATGATCCAAGCATGAAAAAGATGTACATGAAAGCGTGGATAGGATCTTCCACAACATTTCCCAATGATTCTGGTGGAGACAAATAATAGCACAACCCACCAATTGGGTAAGATCTGGATTGGCCACCAGCCTCATTCCATACACCAAGCAGACTGACAAAGAAATTGCCAGCAAATTTGGTTGATAACATTTGAGAAATGATGTATACGTTGGACACCAAAGCACTCTGAAAAACAGAATTTGTAGGAATGATTATTTTTTAATGTAGGAGGAGGTCACAGATAATCTTAACTGTAAAGGTGCTATACAAAGTTAAAAAATACTACGTATTTTACATTTAGGCAAATCATTTTAAAATCAAAACACAAGCATTCAACCTACAAACCTAAATTTATTATGCTCTACTTCATGTCTGATTCCAAAAACTAATTTTCCTCCAGGCTCTAAAATATGACGTTATTTTCCCATGGCTTCTTACTTGAGGGCATTGTACATATATACTGGCCATTTTTGGCATAATAAATTTTTTAGCAAGAATAAATTTCAAAATCCTTACCTGTAAAATGATTGGAATGTTTGATGTATAGAACAATTTAATTGGATAAGAACTATATTGTCCTCTGTATCTTGCTGATTTGATTGGCAAATCTACACGGAAACCCTAAAAACATAAATAAAATAGAATGAAAATCTCAGACACCTAATCACACATCATTTAAAAAGGATTTTAGATATGAATAATGACAGATAATAATACCCAAAACACTTGTTGATGGCATTTAAGGGAAACTTTTTAGCGTAATGCAAAAAAGTTACCTGGAAGTATATGACAATACCAAAAACCAAGATTGTTGCAAGTAAATTCATCAAATTTGGAAGATTTTGTCTGTAGAAAGCTTCACGAAGACCTCTGACTTTGTCAGTTCTGGTTGCAAGAAGATGGAACAAAGCAATGACAGCTCCTTCGAATTCGGTACCTGCAAAGAAACAAGATTGGTCATTAAGACATTGTCCTGAAGAGAAAACTGCATAAAACTAAGTTTTAAAATGTAATCTACAAAAAAAATTATACTCATCGTTTCACAGATATACTAAGCTCAGTCAGATAATTGATTATAAAATGAAAAATTTAGTATGGTCAGTTGTGCTTTATTTTGAATTCAGAAATTCAATAATTACCTCTTCCAGTGTTGACAGTAGCAGGACTAAATGCTTTCCAGACAATTGTTTCACAAATGTTGGTAGCAATGAAGAGCGAGATACCAGATCCTAAACCATAACCTTTTTGTAATAATTCATCAAGAAGTAAGACAATGAGACCAGCACAGAACAATTGGATGATGATCAAAAGACAAACACCAGCACCAAGGTCAGATGGATCACCATACATTCCAGTCATGACATAAACAATAGCTTGACCGATTGTAATAATCATTCCAAACAACTTTTGAGCACCGTTGAACAAAGCACGGTCTCGTGGAGTATCACCGACTTCAAGGATTTTGGCACCAGCCAAAAGTTGCATGATCAATCCTGATGTAACAATTGGAGAAATACCAAGTTCCATCAAGGTTCCTCTGTTGGATGCCATAATAACACGAAGCCAGTAGAAAGGATCAGCAGAATCAGAGGACATAATTCCAAACAAGGGAATCTAAAAGACCATCAAAACAATTAAATATAAAATGACATCATGAATGTTAGCAACCATAAGTAATTACATTTTATGGTAACACATCATCAAACCAATTAGTAATTATCTCATAAGGAAGTAACTTTTAGTGCAACGTACCCTTCAGAATAAGAAAAAATAATTAGACTGATTTGGATATAAAAATCAATACAACATACCTGGCAACAAACCAAGAAGATAAAGAGAGTGATGGCAGTCCATAATACCTTCTCTCTGAATTGAATCTGAAGGTAAAAATTAACACAGTTAAAATTATTGGAAAATAACTCCTTATTGCAACAGAAAATTATACATTTAATTTCACTTTCAGTGATCCTTATTTTTACTCTACAGCTATTAGAGTGAATTAGTTGTATTTTCCAAATTTTTTGAAAATTCAATTTTACAAGTTCTTCTGTTTCAGAAGAAAAACAATGTTAAAAATAATTGAGCCTTAAAAAAATCTCATAAAAGAAGTGTTTTGCACCTAAAAATCAATTCAATGTTCAGTAATTTCAGTTTAATTTATCCCTTGGTCATCCTGGTGTGTTTATTATCATATACTTGTTATGCTAAGACTCATAGTTATAAGGCATAAAACTGACCCAAAAAAATTACTTTATTCAGATTAATTTTGAGCAAAATAAGTCGCAAAACCATTTTGATTTAATTTTGCAAACAACCCCAAAATGGACCTGAGCAAAATAAGTCGCAAAATCATTATTGGCGAATGACCCTGAAACAGACCTATTTTACCAAAATTGCATGGTATTTTATTAGACCTCCGACCTCTTAGATATTTTCTGAAGGTGAAAAAGACTAAAAAATACACGATTGACAGCCTCAAACAACCTTTTAGAGATTATCAGACACTAGAATCCTTGAGTTGGGTAAGTGAAGATATCACAGAATGGAATAAACCAATTCTTGAAAAATTGAGTCTCAGTTTTTGACAGATTTCTTTGTAAATCCTTACTCAATCCTAATCCTTCTTTCCTTGACCTTCTTGACCTACCTCCTTTGTCTAGTCAGAGCCTTTAGCTAAGGATTGGTTTCTTATGTAAAATATAAGCAGGCTTTTATCTATATATTTTTGAGAATTTTCAAGAGAAATTTGCCCTTTAGACTCCACTAGTCCATCTAATTTTTTTTGTTCTGAAAAAAAATCAGTTATTTTCTTTAATGTATTTAAAAGCATTTTCATATATATAAAGCAAATAAAATAACTCACCTTTCTTTCAGGCTTTGAGACTTCTGGTAATACAGATATGAACGGCTTTAGAACTTCAAGAAATTTGACTAAAAACCAAAAAAGATCAGAAATCAGATTATCAAAACCAACATAATCACTAATTTTTTACTAAACTTTGTTAATAAAATGTATGACAAGAAAACTAAAATAACAACACAACTTACAGCCCATTGTTGGTTTGTTCCAAGGCAAGCAAAATTAAATCAGTATTCCAATGGAAAAATCCAAAATTCGGTCAAACAATCCTGCTCTTGGTTCTTTCCTCAGTACTCAACTACGTTCTCTGATGTTATGATTTGAAAAAGAGCCTCCGCAATGTTGATTGCTTCTGTGAACGTGTACTTAGCATTATGGGAAGTGTTTTGAAACTACGTCATATGTCGACGTAAACATTAGCGCGTCGGGGGTAAATTTTCAAAAAAACAATTGTTTTCGATTTTTTCTTGGCAGATTTGAGCTTTTAGTAGAAGAGAGATTGAAAAGTTATCAATAAGACAATTTTCTTGTTCAATGTTTAAAGCATTTTAAATTTATTGAAAAAATCAAGAGTTTTTCGGAATATTTTTTCCGTAAATCGAAAAATACGTCATGATTGTTGCGAGACGTGTGATACGAAGAAAATTATGAATCCAGTGAAATGCAAAACAAACAAAATGGTAGCTGCAGCAGCGATTTAGAATTGACAAACCACATGGGCCCCGCGTGGCGGCCATCTTGTGTATCAGAAGACATTGTGTATCAGAAGTCCAAGAAGTATTCACACTGCACAGTCCGAATACCACTAGATTGCAATATAACAACAAAAGCAGGTTAAGTATTATTCAGTAATTATAGATTGTTTCAAGTGAAGCATGGCTGGCACAGAAGGTGGCCGCGAACGCAACGGTACAACTAAAGATAAAAACACAGATAAAAAATTCACTCCTAAGATTATTTAGTGAATAAGTGAATAAGATTATTTAGTGAATAAGTGAATAAGAAAAAGAAAAAGAAAAAAGGATGGCAAAATCACCAAAAAAGAAGAACACACCTAAGAAAGTAATGACAAGAACAACAACAACAACAGGAACCTTATGAGGAGGATATAATAGCACCCAAACCTGACCTAGAGACTATATATTATCAAAACAAGGACATATTGACCAAACTAGGGAATATTGAAGCCAACTATGCTGAGACTAATAGACATATAAAAGATTTGTATGGACAAATCAAGGTTCTACAGGGAAATGTTGATGGAATTGCAAGCCCTAATCAACCAAGAAATACATGAGAACAAAACATCAATCAACAGGATAGATAAAACTGTTTTAAAAAGATACAGATGAATGACACAGCACACCACTTGAAACCTATGAGACGTTACAGAGAAAAACCAACACTGTTTTGGAAGACATAGATTTTAACGAAA
>JAUJPO010000006.1:7355-22609 GCA_032270745.1 Tiaropsis multicirrata | reverse complement strand
GGGGGTTGGGGTTTAGTATACCCTAGGGGTAGTACTATTTATTTCAAATTTATTATTATAGGTAATTCGTTATAAGTATGTGCTGGAGGAGGTGATGAAAAAACCCACTCTAAACTATTTATTTCTTTGCTTGATGACCAATAATTAAATTCTTTTTCTCTGACAAATGCATCATAAATTATAAAAATAAACCATACAGCACCAATAATTGATAAAGTTGAACCTAATGAACTAACAAAATTCCATAAGGAAAAACTATCTGGAAAATCAGAATACCTTCTAGGCATACCAGATAAACCTAAGAAATGTTGGGGAAAAAATGTTAAATTGACCCCTAAAAAAGTTACCCAAAAATGAATTTTACCATAGACTTCATTATAAGAATAACCAGTAATTTTACCAAATCAAAAATAAAATCCTGCAAACATACCAAAAACTGCTCCTAAGGATAATACATAATGGAAATGTGCTACTACATAATATGTATCATGTAATAATACATCTAAAGAACCATTAGCTAAAACTACTCCAGTTAATCCTCCAACTGAGAATAAGAATATAAACCCAGTTGCTCATAACATAGGAGTGGTAAAACTTATTTTACCACCATACATTGTTGCTAACCAACTAAATATTTTTATACCTGTTGGGACTGCAATTATCATTGTTGCGGCTGTGAAATAAGCTCTAGTATCTACATCCATACCTACTGTATACATATGATGTGCTCAAACTATAAAACCTAGGAATGCTATAGCTAATTGTGCGTAAACCATACCTAGATACCCGAATATTTGTTTCTTAGAAGAAAACAAGGGTATAATTTGGGAAATGATACCAAAAGCTGGTAAAATTAAAATATATACTTCAGGATGACCAAAAAACCAGAACAAGTGTTGATAAAGAACTGGGTCTCCACCCCCTGCAGGGTCAAAAAAACTAGTATTAAAATTCCTATCAGTCAAAAGCATAGTTATAGCTCCTGCTAATACTGGTAAAGATAGTAATAACAAAAATGCAGTAATTAATACAGATCAAACAAACAAGGGTAATTTATCAAAAGACATACCAGGGGCTCTCATATTAAAAATAGTAGAAATAAAATTTATTGCTCCCATAATTGAGGATGCTCCTGCAGTATGTAGACTAAATATAGCTAAATCCACTGAACCACCAGAATGAGTTTGAGGCCCAGATAAAGGGGGGTAGACTGTCCACCCTGTTCCAGCCCCTTGTTCAACTAAAGATGATCCTAAAAGTAGGATAAGAGCTGGGGGTAATAACCAAAAACTTAGGTTATTCAACCTAGGAAATGCCATATCAGGTGCACCTATAAATAATGGTATAAACCAATTACCGAAACCCCCAATTAAAACTGGCATAACTAAGAAAAATATCATAACAAAAGCATGAGCTGTTACTACAACATTGTAAATGTGATCATCTCCTAACATAGTCCCAGGTCCAGCAAGTTCAAGTCTTATAATCATACTTAAAGCAGTTCCTACCATTGCTGAAAATAATCCAAATATTAAATATAAAGTTCCTATATCTTTATGATTGGTTGAAAATATTCAACGAGTTATAAATTCGCCTATTGTAGGACCCATATGGGGTGTAATTTATTGTGAATAAGAAAAATTATTTTTTTTATTTTTTGGTTTATTAACCTAAATATTAAATAAAAAGTTTCTGTGTTTTTAATACAGGTTGGAAATATTTAGCAAATTATGTATTTGCTTGTTAAAAATCTTTAGGGTTAAAAAATCATAGAATATTGAGAAACGTGAGTAACTACTATTACTATTTTTACTATTAGTATTATCATTTGTTAGTTTATTGTTTTGTCCTTTTTTTGTTGAACAGTAAGTTATTTTCTATAATACTAGCTAAAGGTAATAAAAATAAAAAATAACTAAAATAAAAAAACCCAGATAACTGGACTATAATTATGTAAGGGTCCTCTACTGGTTTTGACCCCAATCAAGTTAATAATACAAAATTAAATATAAAAGATCAATACAATAATTTTCTAACAGGCCTAGAAATTATTTTTTTTTATTTTTTGGTTCATTAACCTAAATATTAAATAAAAAGTTTTTGTGTTTTTAATACAGGTTGGAAATATTTAGCAAATTATGTATTTGCTTGTTAAAAATCTTTAGGATTAAAAAATCATAGGATATTGAGAAACGTGGGTAACTACTATCACTATTTTTACTCATAGTATTGTCATTTATTATTTTGTTGTTTTGTCCTTTTTTTTGTTGAACAGTAAATTATTTTCTATAATACCAGCTAAAGGTAGTAAAAATAAAAAATAACTAAAATAAAAAAACCCAGATAACTGGGCTATAATTATGTAAGGGTCCTCTACCGGTTTTGATCCCAATCAAGTTAACAATACAAAATTAAATATAAAAGATCAATACAATAATTTTCCAATAGGCCTAAAAATTAATGATTTTAACCAACTAGTATGAACAAAAGGGGTTATAAATAAAATCATTATACTTAGTGCTAGGCCAATTACCCCCCCTAATTTATTTGGGATTGCTCTTAAAATAGCATAGGCAAATAAGAAATACCATTCTGGCATTATATGTACTGGTGTTACTAAAGGGTTAGCTTTTATATAGTTTTCAGGGTCCCCTAATAAATTTGGGGAGTACAAAACCAAATAAAATAATAAAATAAACAATAAAACAAAACCATATAAATCCTTAGTTATAAAATAACTATGAAAAGGAATTTTATCTGAATCTGTATTTATACCTAAAGGATTGTTTGATCCAGTAACATGAAGAAGAATAATATGTATAAACACTAAACCAGCTAAAACAAATGGGAATAGATAATGTAAACTGAAAAATCTATTTAAGGTTGGGTTACCTACACTAAAACCCCCTCATACTCAAAGTACAATATCATTGCCTATGTATGGTATTGCTGATACAAAATTAGTAATTACTGTAGCCCCCCAAAAAGACATTTGTCCTCATGGTAAAACGTAACCTATAAATGCAGTTAACATCATTATCAATACTATTACAACCCCAACATTTCATAGAGGTTTTCTAAGGTAACTCCCATAATATAAACCCCTACCTATATGAATATAAACACATATAAAAAATGCAGAAGCTCCATTAGCATGTAAATATTTTAATATAAACCCATAATTAACATCTCTGCTTATATGGGTAATAGAGGAAAATGCTATAGTTACATCAGCACAATAATGCATTGCCAGAAATATACCGGTAATTATTTGAGTCCCTAAACATATACCAAGTAAAGACCCAAAATTTCATAAGTAACTTAAACTAGCTGGTGCTGGTAAATCTACTAAAGCTGAATTAATCGGAGAAAAAATTACATTTTGTTTTCTTAGTCTCATTTTAAAAACTAATGTTCTTATAACATATAAATAAAAGAAAGTGAGTTAGTCAACTAGGTTTTAACCCAAATATGATTATAAAAACCATTAAAACAAATAAAGAATTAAACTCACAAATTGTTATTTGTCTGCATACTAATAAATAATTATTAGCAACCCCAAAAAATATCCTATTATAAAAATAAAGAGCATAAATTGTTGAAATTATTAATCCTAAAGAACTAACTACCCCAACCAACCAAGAATAATTATAAGCTGATAATATAGTAAAAAATTCAGCTATAAAATTAAAAGTTAATGGGAATCCTATATTTGCTAAAGTAAGAATTAAAGTTATAAATGATAAAATTGGCATAGCAGTTGTTAACCCTTTATAGTATTTTATAATTCTTGTGTGGAATCTATTATAAATAACCCCAGCAGACATAAATAAACCAGAACTAGAAAACCCATGGGCTAACATCATTAATATTGATGCGTATAAACCTTCTACAGAATGAGTAAATATAGCTAAAGAAACAAACCCCATATGAGATACTGATGAATAAGCAATCAATCTTTTTACATCGTTCTGTCTACATGTAGTTAAACCACCATAAATTATTGCAATCAAACTTAACAAAACTATAAAAGGAGTAAAATATTCGAATGCTAGTGGAAAAAGGGGGTTTAAAAATCTTATAAAACCATAACCTCCTAATTTCAATAAAATCCCTGCTAGTAAAACCGACCCTGCTAGTGGGGCTTCAACATGGGCTTGGGGTAATCATATATGAAATGGTATCATTGGAAATTTAACTGCAAAACTTATACTAAAAGTTATAAAGAACCAAAATTGGTAGTAAAATGGTAATTCTAAATTATATAAAAACAAAATATTAGTTGACCCGGTTAATAAGTATATCTTAAATATAGATAATAACATTAAAAGAGACCCTAGTAAGGTATAAAAGAAAAAATAAAAAGCAGCTTTTACTTTTTCCTCCCTAGATCCCCATATACCTATCATTAAAAATAAAGGTATTAGACTTGATTCAAATAATATATAAAATACTAAAAGATCAGAACTACAAAAAACTCCTAATAATATAGCCAAAGATATAAATAATAAAATTATAAATTCTTTATTTAAAAAGTTTATATTATTTCAACTTATGAGATAGCATATTATTGTTAAAATTATACTTAAACCCCCAAAAAAATGTGAAATTCCATCTTGAAAAAAGTTTGTTTTAAACAATTCAAATAATAAAGGATTAACCCAATTATATAAACTAGAGAACTGTATATCAAAAAATTGAGAAAACAATATATTTTGTATAATAAATATCAGTAATATCAGAATTGATAGTAATAAAGATAATTTTTTTAAAAGAGTTATTTTATTTCTATTAATTAATAATAAAATTAATAAGGATAAAAATACTATTAAATACATATTTTTTTAGGTAGTGCTAAAAAAGACCATAGTAAAGAATTAGTTAATAATACTAACCCTATACTTAAAGGTAGATAGCTTTTTCA
Source organism: Tiaropsis multicirrata (assembly GCA_032270745.1). Lineage (NCBI taxonomy): Eukaryota > Metazoa > Cnidaria > Hydrozoa > Leptothecata > Tiaropsidae > Tiaropsis > Tiaropsis multicirrata. Next base: position 17,685 of record JAUJPO010000006.1, on the reverse strand, counting down.
TAGTAGGTACATTAATTGATCATACCTTAACCTAGGAAAACTAGTCCTTACTCAAATAAAAACAAAAGTTAAAAACATTAATTTTATAAATAATAAGAAATCCAAATTAATAAAAAATAATCCTCCACCCCCTACAAACATAACTACGAATAAATAACTCATAAATATGATGTGTGAATATTCAGCTAAAAAAAATAAAGCAAAAGACATAGAAGAATATTCTATATTATAACCAGAAACTATTTCTGATTCTCCTTCAGTTAAATCAAAAGGTGCTCTATTTGTTTCAGCTAATGAACAAATAAAAAACATAAAAGCTACAAATATTAGAGGAAATAAAAATCAAATAGAATTATATTGGTATTTAATTATATTATTTAAATTAAATGTACCAACACATAATATTACATTTATTATTATCAAACCAATACAAACCTCATAACTAATCATTTGTGCAGCTGCTCTTAAAGCACCTAAAAATGCATACTTAGAATTACTTGCTCACCCTGATACTAGTATAGCATAAACCCCCACAGTTGATAAAGCAAATATTACAAGCATACTCATTTCAACATTCACTAAAACTATATTTTCCCCAAGAGGGGCTAAACTCCAACTACCTAATGCTAAAGTTAGGGCCAAAATAGGAGCTCATAAATATAAAAATATATTAACATGATTAGGTATAATTATTTCTTTTGAAAATAATTTAACACCATCTGCTAAAGGTTGTAATAAACCATAAATACCAACTACATTTGGCCCTTTTCTAGATTGTGTGTAACCTAGTATTTTTCTCTCTCCAAGAGTTAAATAAGCAACAGAAATTAACACAGGGACTATTATAATTAAAAACTCTATTAGATTTATTAAAATATTTATTAGTAAAGACATACTAACCTTTTAACATATTTATAACCCTTAAAGAAATAGAACCCCTTATTTTATAAAACCCTATTAATATAGAAAGTCCTATAGCTGATTCTACTGCAGCCACTGTAGCTATGTATAAAGCAAATGTTTGTCCTAAAATAGAGGAAGTTTTTATTGTAGATATAACAACGGTTATAATTATGGATAATAACATTAATTCTATACAAACTAATATTAGTAATGTATTACTTCTATTTATAATAATACCAAGAACACTAACGCCAAAAACCAAAATACTCACGTATTATATAATACAATCCTTTAATTAATCAATAACAAATATAAACAACCCAACCAGCAAAACCTAAAAGTATAAAAAATTCTACATTAAATAAAACAAATAATGTTTCAGCTCTGTGGGAAATTAAAACACACATAATAACTTTAAATGAATAATAATAAACACAAAAAGACATTACTCTCATTCTAATCCTCCTTTCATTCATTCATAAATCAAACCTAAAACTAAAATTATTATAAACAAAATGACTATTAATTGACCTTTTAAATTTATTAAATTTGTAGATACACTTCATGGAAACAAATAAGTTATCTCTAAATCAAAGATTAAAAATAAAACCCCTATTAAAAAAAACCTTATTGAAAAAGGTTTACCAGGAGTATTGATAGGGTTAAACCCACATTCATAAATTGATACTTTCTCTTTATCAGGGGTTTTACTAGTTAAAAAAATAGAAGCAATAGAAATCACTAAAGACAATAAAAAACTAATAAGCAAACAAAAATAAAATAAACTATAATCTAAATTCATGAATTATTTCTTCTTTGTTGTGTATTTAAATCTTGTTTTCTTTTTTCACTGGTTTCTAATCCTAGAATTATTACACCAACCAAGGCCACTAATAATAATAAAGTTATAATTATTAATGGAATATACAAGTAATTATATAAAAGACTACCAATTAAAAATAAGTCATCTTCATTACTAAATAACCAATTGTTAACACCTAAAATTTCTAAGGTTAATTCAGATAAGTAGTTAATAATAAAAGAATTAGAAAAAATCATAATAAATATTAATACTAATAAAGGAATAATATTAAAAGCTGGGATTTTTTTAAATTCTTGTAGGTCTAACATCATTATTATAAACAAAAATAATATAACAATAGATCCTACATATATTATAATTAGTATTAATGGTATAAAATCTAAATTTAGGTTAATTAATAATGAAGAACCAAATAAGAAACACAAAACTAATCAGAAAATTGATTGTATTGGGTTAATTGATATTATAACCATAATAGAAGAAAATATTAATAAAGAAGATATTATGTAGAATAAATACACCAAAGAATAATGGATTCGAACCATTACTAATAATTTTGAAAATTATTTGATCTACTTAATCGAATTCTTTCAGGTATAAGTTCCCTTATACCCACTATGTTACGACTTACTTTACCTAGGTAAAGGCGACGGGCAATTTGTACTTATATTTTTAACGGTTTAATGAAACTTTATATTTTCATTTACTTTTAAATTCTCTTTCATTTATTATTTCAAATAAAATCTAAAATTATTATTGAATTATTATAATTATTGTAACGCATTTATGCCTATTTATTAGGGCCTTAACACCTGACTTTTTCCCTAACTCATTTTTTATAAATTAATGTAAGACGGCCATGCAACACCTGCAAACAAAAATAGGTAAGGTATTTCGTGGATTATCAAATTAAATAACACGTTCCTCTAATAGTAAAATAAACAGCCAAAATTTTTGATTTTCATTTTAAAAAATTATACTACTCAAATAGATATTAATTAATAACTTTAAGAATTACTAGGGTATCTAATCCTATTTAATATTCTTTTTTCTCATTTCAAATTACTTTGTATATAAAGAATTACATTTTATTGTATTATTCTACTAACCCAATAAGTTTATATATACATAAAAAAATTCTACATACTACCTTTTTTATAAAAAAATTAATCTCTTAAGTATAACCGCGTCTGCTGGCACTTAATTAGACAAGATTAAATTAAAAGACTATATCTAACTTTCGTTAATTGTATAATATTCTTTACTGCTGTGAATTTTATATTGTTTCATTTAAAACATGATTTTTATTTTGTGTCTTAGGTTTTTAATATTTTATATCTAAATACCTGATACAATATAATTATTATTATTTATTACTCATTTGTACGCTTTCACTAACATGTATAAATAATTTAAACATTTTTAATTCTCCAAAATCAAAAGAATGTGGGTATATAATACATAAATAAAAAATATTAAGGCTAAAATATAACTAGAAATCTTACCTGAATAATACATACTAAATCTAGAAGAATTACCCGAGACAATTTTTAAACCCCCAGAAGGGCCTAATTTTTCAATGAATTGATTATCTATTAATTTATATGTGTATAAAAATCCTACATTTAATAAGTTTAAAGCTAAATAATTTCCTTTAATTGGGTCTCAATATCAAACCTTTACTACAAAATTGTAAACTTTAAATAATAACCTAGAGAAAAATAAACCTCAAAAATTTATTAAAAAATAATATAGAATAATTGATAAAGAAATTCCTAATAATGTTACTATAAGAGGGTATGATTTAGGCAAAGTATTTAATATAGGTGGATTGAAAGTTATTAAAACATAATTTAAAGAGAAATAACCTACACAAATACTAAAAATAAATAAAATTAATAAAGGAGAAAATAAATTTCATTTTCCTTCGTGAACAGATTTATAATTTTTCTTAGGGAGAGAGGGATTCATTAAAAAAGAAAAATAAATTAATCTAAAAGAGTAAAATGATGTTAAAAAAGCAGTAATTATACCTAATCATAAAGCAAAATATAAATAATGGTTTGTATATACTAATTCAATCAATAAATCTTTTGAATAAAACCCAGTTAAAAATGGAATACCACAAAGAGACAATGACCCAACCATTACACAAATATAAGATAAAGGTAAACTTAATTTTAAACCCCCAGATTTTCTCATATCTTGTTCATTATTTACTGCATGAATGATTGAACCAGCACTTAAAAACAATAAAGCTTTAAAGAAACCATGATTAAAAAGGTGAAATAAACCACAATAATAATGAGAAAATCCACAAATCATTACCATATACCCTAATTGACTACAAGTAGAGTAAGCAATAACTTTTTTTAAATCACTTTGAACTAAGCCTATTGTCCCACTCATAAAAGATGTTAAAGAACCTAAAAATATTATTATTAAAAGAATTAAAGGGGTTAGTTCTAATAAAGGGGATATTCTTATTAATAAAAATACCCCAGCCGTAACCATAGTAGCAGCATGAATAAGAGCTGAAACGGGGGTTGGGCCTTCCATAGCATCAGGTAACCAAGTATGTAACCCTATTTGAGCTGATTTAGCCATTACCCCAATAATAAACATTATATTTACCCAATTCAAATTATTCTCCAAATTTGGGAGTATTGATAAATTGGTGAAGTCTTGAAAATTAAATAAACCAGACAATTTTCATAAAGCAACTACACCTATTAAAAATCCTATATCCCCAATTTTATTAACAACCATTGCTTTTATAGCTGCTTTGTTAGCTTGGATTCTTGTAAATCAAAAATTTATTAGTAAATAAGATGTTAAACCAACACCTTCCCAACCTATAAACATTTGAACTATATTATCAGCTGTTACTAATATAATCATAAAAAAAGTAAATAAAGACAAATAACCCATAAATCTAACCAAATGTGGATCCCCATCCATATAAGACGTAGAAAATAAATGAACTAAAAATGAAACCATAGTTATTAGTATTAACATACAATTATTTATGTGGTCTAAGTAAATAGAAAAAGAAGTTGATAATAAACCTATATTAAATCAACTAAACAAATTTATACTCAAATTAATCTTATTATTTCAATTGTAAAATATTAATAAAGAACATAAAAATGAGGTAAATAAACAAATATTACTTATTAATTTTGCCCCTGTTATACCAATTAACCTACCAAAAAATATACAAATAAAAAAACTTATCAATGGTAAATATAAAATCATTAAATACATTAGTAATTAAATAAATAATTATATACAAAAAAAAAAGTGGAAGGACAAACCATTAAAAACATAGATAAATATATACAAAAAGAAATAAAATAAATATTAAAGGAATTTAAAGTGAAATATGGATTTATCAAAATTTTTTTTCAATTGTTTATAAATATGCCCCTCTTAAAATAAATAAAATTTATTAAGCGTAAATAATAAGCAGCACCAATAAAAGAAAAAATTAAACATATAATACATATTAAATAATAATTTTGATTTAATAAAGATGTAAAAAGCAATCATTTTGTAATAAAACCAGCTAAGGGGGGTACTCCAGCTAAAGAAAATAATAAAATAGTAAGAATAATATTCTCTAAATTGTTATTAATATCAGAATTTTGTAATTCTACTATAAAACTATTATTAGATAAAAAAAATCTCATTAAAATAAGTATTATTGGTAATAAAGTAAAAGAATAAATAATAACGTAAAAACTAGTTAATTCTAAAAATAGGTTATCAGATGAATAAAATAATAAAACTAAAAAACCTATATGGGCAATACCACTATATGCTACTAATCTTTTAATCTTAGTTTGATTCAATGCACCTAATACACCTAAAATTATAGAAACAATTGCAATAACACATATAAAATTATAATTTTTAAATAGTTGTAATACTATAAAAACTACACTAAATTTAGGAATAGTAGATAAAATAGAAATAACTTGTCAGTTAGACCCATCATAGATATCAGGAATTCAAAAATGAAATGGTGCTAGTCCAATTTTAAAAAATAAAGGGAATAACAAAACACTTAATAAACCAATTAATTCTTTATTATCAAAATACAATAAATTAGAAATATAATTTAAATTTAGAGATCCTACTTTTAAAAATATAAGACTACAACTCAAAAGAAATATACCAGAAGATAAAGCACCTAATATAAAATACTTTAAACCAGCTTCAGAACTTTTTATTCATAACCTATTCTTTGAAATTAAGATAAACAAAGGGAAAGTTTGAAGTTCTAAACCTAAGTAGATTGTAAATAAATTATTACTTAGTACAATAATAATTGATCCTGATAGTACTACCCAATTAAGAAATCTCTCTTGTCAACAATCATTATTATTAAAAAATATGAATAATACCACAAAGAAATATACAACACATATTTTTCAACTTTCTAATTCTATAAAAGTTGAATATAGAATAGCTCAATTATAATAAATTAGAAAAGAAACAATTGTTAGTAATAATTTATCCTTCAAAGAATAAAGATTACTCCTTTATATTTTTTTTTCTAAATAGATCATTAATTGATTTTTCTACTATAATAAAAATTATAATATAAATAAACAAATAAAATGTAAAAACTATATTTAAGAAATGCACAAGGAAAAGTGTAAAATCTAACTGCGACATATTTATACCAAGAAAAGAATCGAACTTTTATAAATAGATCATGAGTCTATTAACTTACCATTAGTTTACTTAGTAAAGGTTAACAACCCCATCAATATATACAAACATATAAAAACAATCAAACAACATCTACGAAGTGTCAATATCAACTCGCAAATTCAAATCCAATATGATGAGACCTAGTAAAATGAGAATAATTTAATCTAACCAAACAAATAACCAAAAATATTGTTCCTATTAACACATGTAAACCATGAAAACCAGTAGCCACAAAAAAAGTAGAACCAAAAACTGAATCAGCAATGGAAAAAGAGGTATCGAAATATTCAATTACTTGTAAAAGTGTAAAAAAAGCACCTAGTAAAACAGTAAAGGTAAGACCCTTTAAAGCTTGATCTCTATTACCATTAACAATACTATGGTGAGCCCAAGTAACAGTAGCACCAGAGCTTAATAAGACAGCTGTGTTTAATAAAGGTATACCAAAAGGATTTAAAGCGTGAACTCCTTTAGGTGGTCACATTACCCCTATTTCTACTGAAGGGGATAAACTACTATGGAAGAATGCTCAAAAAAAGGAAAAGAAGAACAAAATCTCAGAAACTATAAAGAGTATAAACCCCATCTTTAACCCCTTAATAGTAGCTATTGTATGAAAACCCATAAAAGTACTTTCTCTAACTACATCTTTTAACCATAAAAACATTATTAGAGAAATACAAAATAACCCTAAATATAAAATATTAAAATTGGAGAAATGAAAATAAATGACAGCTCCTATAGTTGTTATTAAACTACTACAACCCATCAAATAAGGTCAAGGACTAGGATCAACTAAATGATAAGGGTGTAAATTTCTTGTTTGATTAATTATTAAATTCATTATTAATGTAAATGATAACTATCCTTTAAATAAATTAAACTTAATAAGGAAAAAACATAAGCTTGTATTACTAAAACCCCTAACTCCAAACAAGTCATTGCTATTATTATAAAAGTACTAAATATACTAAATGTTGGGGCAGCTCATAATAATTTACAACCAAATTCAGAAATTATTGACAATAATAAATGACCAGCTGTTAGATTAGCTGCTAAACGTAATCCTAAAGCTATAGGCCTAGAGAAATTACTCACTAATTCAATAGCTACTAAAAGAGGAGACATATATAAAGGGGCTCCTGGGGGGAAAAATTGAGATAAAAAATTTAATTTAAATTTAACAAAACCATAAACAATAACCCCCAACCAAATACTAAGAGCCATACCAAAAGTCACAGAGATATGAGTTGTCGAAGGAAATGCAAATAAAAAAAAACCTAAACAATTAACTAATAAAATAAACAAAAACAAAGTTAATAAAGGGAGACTAAAATATTTATTATCAAAGTTTTCTTTAACTTGGTCTTGTCAATGTTCAATTAATAATTCGATTATGCTTTGAATTCTAGTTGGAACTAAATAAAATTTATTTAAAAAATAAAAAACTAAAATAACACTTAGAATTATTAAAAAGGAATCAGAAAAAAAGGGATTAAATAACTGAACAATTATAAATTGATCAAAATAAGTACACATACTATTCTTCTTTTTGGTCTACGACCCACTTAATAAAATCCAACATGGGGACTGCTTCTACTACTATAGGCATAAAGGAATGATCGGACCCACAAATTTCGGAGCATTGACCATAATAAACCCCACCACGTTTAATCATAAACTTAACTTGGTTTAATCTTCCTGGGATTGCATCAGCCTTAACCCCTAGTGATGGGACAGTAAAAGAATGAATAACATCAGCCCCAGTAATTATAACTCTAACTTCAGTATTAAGGGGTAAGACTATTCTATTATCAACCTCTAATAACCTAAAATCACCTTTATTAAGATCATTACTATTTATCATATAAGAATCAAATTCAATAGAATCCCCATTAAAATCACTATACTCATAAGACCAATATCATTGGTGTCCAATAGCTTTTATAGTAATAAATGGATCAGTAACTTCATCTAAGCTATATAAAACTTGTAAAGAAGGAACTGCAATAATAACTAAAATAAAAGCAGGAATAATAGTCCAAACTACTTCTATTGAAGTTCCATGAGTAAGGTATTTATAATAAAATTTATTGAAAAATGATGAATACATTATTCAACCTACTAGTATTGTCATAAAAACTACTATAAACATTACATCATCATGAAATTTAATTAGTTGTTCACCTAACGGTGTACCAACATCTGGAAAAGAGACACCAGAAAATTCAGGAGTATCTAAGTAAAAAACCACATTCATTTATATACAACATGTAAAACTTCTTGTATAGCAAAAGTTTTACGGGGGGGTTAGTATTTCCCATTGTTTTTGTTAATAAAGATTAGATAAAAAAAAATAAGATTTTCCTAAAAAGGAATTTATAAAAGAATTAAAACATTTTAGTATAAAAAAAAAGAACGATTCTAAAGTAATGGCGAATGAAATAGAAAAAGAATGAAAATAAAAGAATTATTGACTAATCATTTATATAAAAAGTACTGTGAAGGAAATTATAAACAAACAATTACAATTATTGATAATCATATACCTTTTGTATAATGGATTTACAAAATAAAATGAAGTAAAATTTAAAAAGTAACTTTATAAACTTCCTAACTCGAAACCATATGATCTAATCTTAGATACTTGAAGAAATAACTAATAAATGTTGAAAAATTTTTAGAAAATTTAAGATTAGCAGCGAAAAACTAAACGAATATGGATATAGCTAGTTTCTTGTGAAATTTATTTAAGTAAAATGTTAAAAGAAAAACATAAAGATTTTAAATGTAAAGATTTAAAATTTAAAAGGAAAAAACCTTAAACTAAATTTAATATAAAAAAATTAATTATTAATAATAAATTTTTAAAAAATAGAATTTTGGCTTAGAAACAGCCATATTTTAAAGAAAACGTAGTAGTTCACCTTTTTAAAAACATAAGTAATAAATTTAAATTAATTTAAAAAATTTGTAAATGGTAACAAGATATTTTACAAAAGAAATTGAAAAATGTAAAAGAAATAATGTAAATATGAATAAAACAAATTTATTTCCAAAGAATTCTATTAAATTTATAAAATAGATAAATACAAACTCTAAATAAAAAATGAGAAAAATTGACGATAAAAAAAAAAGACAAATAAAAAATTGTATTATCTAAAAAAAGAGGAAATTAAAAAAATAAAAATTCTATATAAGGAACTCGGCAAAATAAAATATCGACTGTTTACCAAAAACATAGCCAAGAATAAAATTCAAGGTGTAACCTGCCCAGTGGTTAATAATTAGAATAATAAACTTAAAATTTAACTAAACGGATGCGGTATCCTAACCGTAATAAAGTAGCATAATCATTCGCCACTTAATTGGTGGATAGTATGAACGGTTAAACGAATATTTACCTGTCTTATATAGAAAATTATGAAATTAAAATAATAGTAAAGATGCTATTTAAAATTGTAAGACGAAAAGACCCTATAGAGCTTAACTATTTGCTTTTTTATTAAAATAATTATAGAAAATTATAATAAAAAAAGCTAGGTAGTTTAGTTGGGGCGACTACCTTTTATTAATATCAAAGGTAAACAAAATAATTTATATATTTATTGTATAATCCATCTGTTTAACAATTACAAAAGTAGGTAATAATGACCCGTTATTATTAAAAAAGAAAAATAACGATTAATAGATAAAAGCTACCTTAGGGATAACAGGATAATTTTAATTTAGAGACCATATCAAAATTAAAGTTTGTCACCTCTATGTTGAATTAAGATATCCTTATGAAGCAGAATTTATAAAGGGTAGGTCTGTTCGACCTTTAAAATCTTACATGATTTGAGTTCATTCCGTCGCAAGACAGGAAGGTTTCTATCTACA
>JAUJPO010000004.1:0-18857 GCA_032270745.1 Tiaropsis multicirrata | reverse complement strand
TAATCCCAAGTGACATCTCGCTTAATTTCATTGTTTCTTTTTATGACCCATACTTAATACCAATACGGATGGTTGAAAGAAACACAAATTCAACAAAAGACGTTGAACGTCCATTTAAATTCACAAGTCCGTGGTTTAATACACCTTTCCCGAGATGTTGCTATTTTTTAAATTTTTTCCAATCACATCAAAATTTATATATTCATGATTGTACTATAGATCCTGAAAATTTAAGCTTTTCTATCATTGTATATAATATGGCCATGTTTGTTCATGGTCAAATGTAGTCTGATTTGCAGACCCATACTGAAACCGTTGGACGTATGACGGAAAAATCGAAACATACAGCCCGGCCTCGTTTTCATTTAATTCTATTGTTTAAAAAGAAATTTAAATCAAAATAACTCAAAAACCGGAAGAGCTTTTTAGATAATTATTTTTTATTTGTTTTGTATTTTTTTACAGATTTTTATTATACCGAATCATTGTAACAAAATAGTCGGAAGTTTAAAAAAACATCTCGGGAAAGAGGGCTTTAAAAAAAACGATCGAAATGCGTTCCGAAAGAAAATTTTCAAAAGCGAGGAAAAAAGCACTCCCACATCCCAGTTATTTGCCTGAGTACCAAATTTCAGCCAAATCCAGAAATTGCTCTAAAGTTTTAGCCTCGTTTGGCGAAAAGCTCGTCCCCGTCCCCGCCAAAAATGAAGAAAAAAAACACCACTGATATTTGCCCAAGGAACAAGCGTTTCAGATTTCAGCCAAATCCGAGAACTTTTGGGCTCTCAAAGCTGCCCAAAGTTTTTTGGACAGGCACACGCAGACATGAAGTCGAGAACTCCAGAACTTATTACCCGAACAGTACAGAAAACTACGTAACTTAAAAGTCTTTTATATCGATATTTGAGAGCTTTGGAATTGTATATAAAACGACCCTATTTTCTTCCACCTCGTACCCAGGGCGATAAGCTTTCTGACATTAGAGACGACGCTTAGTTGGCTTCCGGTTTGGCTCTCATCATTTTCCCGCGCTGTAGCCGACGGTTCGCCATGGAATTGAGGTTGTACTTTCTTAACCTTTACCACACCGACTACGTAAATATACGGTTATACCTATCAGCTTCCCAAACATGTTAATACATAACATTAAGTGATTTGACTGAAAAGTTCGAGCAACACTCCAAAATTATAGAAAATAGACTCTGCTAGTAGTCAAATTATACTAGGCAAACGAAGCTCTAATAATAACGAAAAGCTGTCTAAAAAACAAAACAAGAGATTCGAACTCTATTTCTTTAAAGAATGGCATATAATACTTATTTTGTGCTACGCCAACATGCCTTTGAATTATAGATAAAAGAGAAAATGCTGCAAATTGTATATAAGAAATTGAGAAAAAAATTTATTCTGAAACAATATTTTAAGGTAGTTACATCAGAAACAGAAGTAAATTTCTTTGAAAAAAAAGTTTAAATACAAATATGTAATTTTTTATGAACGTATTATTTCGGCGAGCATTGGTTACTCCTTCTCATGTTATCCAACTGATACTAATAAAAATTTTCAAAATACGAGAGTTTATAAATAAGTTCATATTCCAACTTTTTTTCATAAAAGTTTAAAGAGAGAATACGCAGGTAGACTAGACTACTGGCTAAAAAGAAGGCATTTTATTAAAGGATGCAAAAAAAATTGCATCGAATCACTCATCCATATAAGTTTAAAAAGTAAGCCTTAAAATTATTTGCTTGTCTGTTAATTCCAAAAATAACAATGATAATAATAATAAAAACTGGCAAGAAAATTCTGATTTCAAATAATCACTAAGTTCATGTATAATTTTGCTAAATAATTTACAGGATTTCTTGGGGGATTTGAAAATATGCATTTTTCAGCACTATTTCTTGCCATGCAATTTGAACAACCCCCTCTTTCTATGATCAAAATATAAAAATAACGCATGCAATAGTACTATTTTTTATTTGCTCTCACATGTAATAAAATTCAATTTTCATATTCCTAACATGTCAAATGTTATTAGTGGAACAGGTCTAATAGATAAGTCCCCTTCTTCTTATAATAGAGCACACTTGCCTTTTTTCTTCTTCCTTACTTGTAAAGCAGCTCTAGTTGCAGTTTCAAAAACTTCACGGACACCATCCTTGGTCTTGGCAGAGCATTCCAGGTATGAAAAGGCACTTATTTTTTCAGCCATTGTTTTACCATCTTCAATTTTGACTGGCTCTTGTTTCATTTTTGAAAGCTCGTGAATAGTATTATTATCATTTCGTAAATCTTTCTTGTTGCCAACTAAAATAATGGGTACATTCGGGCAAAAGTGTTTTACTTCTGGAGTCCATTTCTCTGGAATATTTTCTAAACTGTCTGGTGAGTCTATCGAAAAACACATTAAAATAACATCTGTATCAGGATATGATAATGGTCGAAGCCTATCGTAATCTTCTTGTCCTGCTGTATCCCATAAAGCTAATTCAACTTGTTTACCATCTACTTCAATATCTGCAACATAATTTTCGAATACAGTGGGTACATACACTTCTGGAAATTGATCTTTTGAAAATACAATCAATAAACAGGTTTTACCACAAGCACCATCACCAACAATGACCAATTTTTTTCTAATTGCTGCCATTATTTTTTTGGTCTAAGAGAAAGAAATAAAATGTTAGCAAATATCAGAATAAGAAAATTACCAACAGGGTAAGAAATTTGTTTTAGGACACCCGGCTGCAAGAAAAATTAGAATAAGGCCAAACCTAAAAAAATATAAAATTCTTCGTTTCTGCATTACCAAGAATCATGTTTTATCTATGATGTTATGGTGTTAACAAAGTTAAAGATGTTTGTCTTTTTTGCTTTATCAAAATTTCAGAAATTTTAACACCCATTCTTAAGTTTGTTAACTTTTTGCAGTCTGGTGACGCAGAAACAAACCTTTTTTTAAGGTTGGCCTAAGTGTGATAATTTCTGAATTTTTGAAAAAGCTAACCTACATCTGTAACAAAAAAAAATTATAAAGTTTTTGTACTAAACACATTGTCTGTGGGTTTCTTGCAAGGGGTGCCAGGTTCCACCTGAAATTGAGCTTGGAAAAACCTGCCTAAACCAAAAAGGTTAGTTGAATACTTGAAAAATTGAGCTTACGATACATTACATAAGATCTTTTTTATGTAACTTACATATTTTTGAAAAATTAAGACAAAATTGTTCTTATTTCACCCCTGAAAATGTTATTTCTTATAACTTTAAAAAGGAGAAGTGACCACACCAACATAAAGTGCTTGGATGCACTTTGAAATTCAGTTAAAAATTACTTTCTTATTTATGAATTGAATTTTGCTTAATGTTTCATTCCCATTTATAGATTTAACATTTATGGAGGAATCTATGTATCTGTCACCCTTAGTATATTAGTTTAGAGGACTATTTGGGGTAAGTAAGGCAGAGTTTGAGAAAAAAAGATTCAAATGTTTTAAAGAGAACCAACAACCTTAAGGAAACTAGAATTTTTAGTGCCTGCCAAAATTAAAATAAGTGATGGGTTGCAAAATAAGTTCTTGCCAAAATTAATATTTATGGCCAACCAAGATCACCCCTCTATTTTATCAAAATTGCCCAAAAAAACTGTAAAAAAGAGAAGTTTTAGTAAAAAGTATTCAACTAGCTCTAAACGTTTGCTTATAATATAACAAATGATATGAATAAGATAATTAAAACTGTTTTCGCATGTGGAAGGAAGGAGCTTTGGGTTTTCTAATTAATTGAGGGGTTTGTTCAAGTTCTTCTACATGTGGAGAAATAAGGCCAACCCTGAAAAATAGTTTGTTTCTGCGTTACCGGCGGGTGAGAAATCTTTTTTAGGTAACCCGGCCGCAAAAAATTAATGAACTTTAGAAAATGGGTGTAAGAATTTCTGAAATTTTGAAAAAGCAAACAAACAAACATATTTAACAAAAAAATTATAGTTTTTTAACTAAAACACACCATGACATCCTTGAAAAAATGTAAAAAAAGATTTTTTCCGGCCTCCCGCATGAGTATTTTTTTCGTCACCCAGTAACGCGAAAACGAAGATTTTTTAAGGGTTGGCCTAATGATCCTGTTTTTTAATGGGAGGGCTGTATGGACCCTGTACGTGAAATACGTGAAATCAGGGGGTTTCTTTAAGAGTTTATAAAGAATATCGAATCAAAATTATAACTTTTTTAAGTTCGAGTAAGATTTGAGTTTAACTGGTACGGTTGGTACCTTGTTACAAATCTGAATGAAAGACTTCATGCAACCATGAATTTCGTTCTGTATCGCACGCATGAATTCTGAAGGAACTTAATTGCTATCTTTTTTTGAACGAGATAACGAGGTATAATTATTGGGTAATTGTTTTTTTCCACAATCAGTTTCTTTCTGTAGTTGAGTCACATATTTCTGCTGAGTGATTGATTGCTGTCAGGTGGCAACTAATCCTACCTTCTCTGTATTCATTTTGAACCTTGAGGATTGTCATACCCTATGATATATATACTTTATACGATATACTTTACCATGCAGGCGTATTTGTCCACTTTTTGATTCCAACTCGGTGCTACGGTTCACTTAGAAAGTGAATGTACCTTCGCCAGGGTCAACCCATATCATGTGAGATGATTGGTGGTACAATAACTCTGATACAAGAGTATGGAGCGGGAACAAGGCTCCCCCATGTTGTTCTAATATCATTGTCAATACGCCATGAATCTGTTGTGCCGCGAGCACTTGGTTAGTAAGCGCCATGACCTTCCTATCCTAGGGTAGGGAACTATCCCGTGATTGGACCTTTTCTGTTCTCTGGAGGGTCAACCCAACTTCTGTGATGACCCGGTGGACAACATGTTAGCCCAAGAGCAATTTATTAAGTTTAATCTCCCGGTGAGATCCCATATGGTTGAGCGTATTCACTCCAGCAATTCCGCTGCATTAAGCGTGCGTTCATCGGATATAAAGTTATCTAGAGGCCCGGATGGATTATGGGTAAAGATATCTTTAACATTATGTGCGTGTTTACATGAGTCTTCGCGAACTAATTTCTACTTATTCATTTAATATTATCCAATTAATTGATGGATATTAAAAAACCGCAGGATGCACGTTTATTATGGCGAAACTCATTTTTTGATGAGATCTAGGTAATTGGTTAGAAATAGTCGTCAGATTTCTTGATGGTTCTTTTTATAATTGCTTGATAAGCTCTTTTTTTCCCAGCTACAAAAATGATAGAAACCAACGCAAGAACATTTAAGTGGTCACGAGTTGGACTGAAATGTGATAGTGTGCACACACCCCCCCCCCCACCTGACCTGGAACCCCTTGCCCACTATGAATATGATGTATAATTTAACCAGCGTTTTACCCCTTTTCAAATTGGGAATCTAGGTTATTCAAAAGTCTAAAATGCTGTTCAGATTATTGATTACATAAAGTAAAAGGGCCCGAAGGCTGTATTTGCCAACTACCTTAAAGGTACTAATTTTCGCGCAAAAAAGCGCGAAATTTAATACCGAAATTATGCGCAGTCAGGGAGTGCGCGAAAATTAATACCATGGTTTTTTTGTTATTGGAAAGAAAGTGGCATTTATCTTTAAAAATTTCTTATTTGTATGCCTAGAAATAAATATATAGGAGGTCTTCTTGCGCAAAAATTAATACCGATAATTTGAAGACGATTGGCTGCTGCGCGAAAATTAATACGCGCGAAAATTAGTACCTATAAGGTATCACTCAATGAGTTTTTGATTGATTTCCCAAAAGTCTGCGAATGATTTTTATAGTCTATGTCTAGATTTGGAAAATTTCTGCAATAAAAGAATTAATGAATTCTATTGTTTATTTGTTTGTTTATCTCATTACGTTTATTACACATTACATCACTCATGTATTACTCGTTTTTGGGGATTTGGAAAAAGAAAAAAAACAATATATCCAAAATATTTTTATGTTCTAAAATTTTATTTACTAAAAAGAAAAAAAATTACAAAAAGGTAAATGACATGACACATTAAAAGAAAAAAGGAAATTAGACTGTTTTAACACTCAATGTTTTGTAGACGTTGACTTCACAGATGAAAAAGAGTTTTATATTCGAACGGATTGGTAAATCATTCAAACATGATTTTGCTGATCTAAGCTCAACAGCGTCTTCATTACCGAGATTGTTTGGTTCTCCTTTACACCACCGTTTGTATCCACCTACAGAGTTGAATTTATCCCAACGGTAGACACCTTCTTGAGCTCGGTCAGTCAAACCAGTCCATGCAGCGTGGATTTTGTATCTCCTGTTCGAACGGCAACGAAAAGAAATAAGTATGTTAAATGTTATCAACATCAATAATCAATATTTATTATCAACCCTAAAATGACACTGTCAACATTGATTTTATAACAATCTTTTTGAAGTAGAGTTTAATTTAGGGCTCTCCCTAATTTTTATAATGAATTATGACTTGATATAGATAGATATATTGTCAGTGATCAAGGACTTTTAGCCCACAGTCATTGTTTCCACTGGGCTCAGCTGTCTATTCTTTGCCACGGCATGCAACAGAACACTTACTACTAAAGGTTAATTACCTTAAGGGAAGAAATTTTCGCGGCGTTAATTTTCGCCGTTCAGACCTTGAAAATTAAAAATTTCGTGGAATTTAATTTCGCGGGGGAGGCCATTAAAAAAATTTCGCAGAATTTAATTTCACGGGTGAGCAGTAAAAAAGCAGTAAACAAAATCTTTTCGTGAGTTAAACCATAGTGTTTTTTTCCCCTCGAAATAATTAAATCTTATTAGCGGTTGAAAAGTATATCACATGACTTTCCGTAGCAAAGAATTGATATCTTATTGGTTGAAAAGTATGTCACATGACTTTCCGTGGTAAAGAATGAACTGAAATGAACATGGAAGGAGCGGAGGACTGAATGATGCTTAAACCACCGGACTGTTACTTGTTATATTTATTGTGATTTTATTCAATACGGATACAGTGAAAACGAACACTACAGGATTCCTTGGAACGAAAGAACTGATTTCAGTTCATTTCAATGACTTTAATCTCTATAAGATGGACTCTTTAAAAGACGGACACTATTTTGCCATATATAAAAAAACAGATATTTATACAGGTATATTACGATGAATTAGTGATAAACTTACCGTAATTCGTTGGCCAAGTAGAAATGTTCAGAGACATCGTTGATGGTGACCAAGTGAGCTCCACATCTTCTGCATTCTGCACGTGCGGCCCACCAATTTAAACTTTTTCTGTGTATAGTGTATTGAGATGTTAAAACGCTAGTGGTCGTACGAACTCGCAACAATTCTAAAAAGTAAAGTGATGTTGATAGTAGGAAGGCGCTAAGTAAAGTTTTGTTGGTAAAGCTTACTGAGGATTTTTTCCTGGGAAATATTTGACAACCACATGATCACTGAATCAGGAGCGCGAAACGAGAAGGAAAGGAACTTACGAATAGTGCTGGCAGTGCACACTGCAACCAGCATCAAACCCAAAGCTAACTTCAACATCTTTGTATTTGTACTTCTTTTGTTGGTCAATTGGTTACGATTAATTATAAGAGAAATCAATGCTTCAGTACTTGAAAACCCTCTTATTTATACCAATGTTTCACAAGGAAGTTCATTAATGCAAATTGGTCACACTTTCAAGTGAAAGTCGTTAACAAAAATTTAAATCGATTTTTTAAATTGTTTTTTGTCGTTGTGGTAAATTCCATCTCTTCTCGTTCAGTGCCAACGTTGTTAAAAGCGACCACAAAAAGCACGTTTTTTAGCTGGAGCCGCTGAAATTTGACAATGATGTAATTTTTGGTTCATCGTTGTCTTGCATTCTTGTTTTCGATCAATGATTTTTAATTGGAAATCATATGTAGAGTCGGTCGTAAAGTTTGTCAATGTTTGATCATTAAAAATATCGAGGAGTTCTCTATAATAGCGAGTTGCCTTTTATTTACCAACTCCAGTGTCTTCTCTGGGTAAACCTTTGTTATATTATGAGATTCAAGATAAACCGGGTGAAGCTGTAAAAAGATAGACCCCAGTAACAAATTCAGAAACTCTCAAGGTGATCAAGCAACTAAATGAGTTCAAATCAGTCAGTTGTGATATTCATACCAAGATCATCAAATTAACCTTTTCCTGCTTTGACATCGTGTTTCAATCATGGTCTTGAATCTCGATTGAAAAGCTGGGGCTGTATCATTGCGTGAAAGTCTAAAATTAGGACAGAACTGCAGAACTTCCCCGATATTTCCGATATATAGGGGAAAGTTCCACCATTGGGATCGCGTGAATTACGAAAAGAAATACGTGCAGGGTTCGTACAGAGCCTGTTTTTCCTGTTTTTCCTGATTTTTCTTATTTCAAATAAAAAAAATTGAAAGTTGCATAAGAATACCTCTCTTCCAGTCATCAAGTACCAGTGCCAGAGTTAAAGGCACAAAAATTGTAAAATTTCAATTTTATTTACTACCTACTACTGTATCCGCATGAACATCATAACCTATTTAATTACACGTCCTCTCTTTCAAAAATGTCTCTCCAAGTCAGGGAAAAAAAGTCAAGGAATTATTTTGTCAAAATGCTTTAAATCAGAAGGGTTTTAACTAATCTAATAATCTCTATTTTCAAATTTTCTTTGTCGGACCCAACCATGGTGGGTCCTCCCAATTCATGTAAAATATATGATAGTTGAATCCAATAAGGTTTTGTCAGGGAGAAGGACCACTTTTTTAGTAAAATGTCAGGGAAATATATATTGTTTAATAACTGCTGAGAACCCTGTTTATAATTTGGTCAATTTCATGAAGGAAATAACTGGTTAAATGTTTTTCAAGGCTTATTTTAAGGTAGATTTGGGGGTAAAACTAAGAAAATGACTTTAAAAGAAAGGTTTTGATTAAGTTTGGCTAAAATATTGCAAAGTGGAGGGGTTGGGGAAAAGGTTGGGTTAAAAAAGAGGGTTATAATTAAATGTTTTCAAAGGGGCTACATTTTATTTTTCTAATATGAATTGATTGTAACTTAACTTGAAATATGGCAGTTTTAGCCGAATTGAAGAGGGTAAAATGTAAAATAACTTTCGTCAGATCCAGCCGGTGGGTCCTCCAATTATGAGCTTCACAAAAATGAGAAGCAAAGGACATAAACGTAAGTGGATATAAGTAGATTAATTTTGAGTCATATTCTATTCCAAAATTTCAAAAATTTCCTTTCAGTAGATTCAAGTCCTCAGTGGCCAGCCTGAAAAAGACTTAGTTTGGGGGTTGGAGCATTTTCAAAAACAATAAAAAAACCTCCTACCTCCTAAATCCTGGGGAGGTGGCCACTATGAAATGGTGGGGGTACCAACAAAGTAGGGGAATGATTGTTTAAGTAACATGCACTAGTCCTGGAATTAGTTTCAGTGCTAAAGTCCTCTTGGGAATTTAGAAAGATTCATCAAAGTCAGTTTTTGCTATATAAATCCTGTTTTTTTTATTATGCGACTGTTTTTTCCAGCTAAGGCCAACCCTAAAAAATAGTTCGTTTCCGCTTTACCGGCCGGGTGAGAAATCTTTTTTAGGTAACCCGGCCGCAAAAAATTAATGAACTTTTAGAATAGGTGTAAGAATTTCTGAAATTTTGAAAAAGCAAACAAACAAACATATTTAACAAAAAAATTATAGTTTTTGAACTAAAACACACCATGACATCCTAGAAAAAATGAGAAAAAAAAAAATTTCCGGCCTCCCGCATGAGCATTTTTTTCGTCACCCGGTAACGCGGAAACGAAGATTTTTTTGGGGTTGGCCTTATTGAGTGATTTTGCCACTTGCGTGGTCAGAGTGGGCAAAGGAAAAAATGGTAAATTCTTAGGTAGTAAATTTTAATTTATACTACCTAGGAAATTTAAAAAGAAAACCTCTTTATGATTTTTCCTAGGTGGGAAATTATCAAGTTTACCATCGAATTTTCCTAGGTAGATTTTCCTACCTGGCAAAAATATTGTCGCTATTAGCGAGTATAAAACTTCCAGCTAGTAATTGTTCACTTTTCCTGAGTAGATTTAACGAGCTGGTAAATTCCTGATTTTCCTACCAAAAATGTCCATGTCAGTTTTAATCAGGATAAAGTTTCCAGGTAGTAATTGTCCACTTTTCCTAAGTAGATTTCCCTAGCTGGTAAATTTCTGATTTTCCTACAGGAAAAAAGAAAACCACAAGTGATTATTCAGTCAAAAGTGTTGTGTTGTGTTGTGAATTATAACGATGGACGTTCAACGTCTTTTGTTGAATTTTTGTTTCTTTGAACCATCCGTATTGGTATTAAGTATTGGTCATAAAAGAAACAATGAAATTAAGCCATATGTCACTTGGGATTAATTTGTTCAGAACTGCAAAACTAGCGTCAAAAGCCTCAACTGTTCAATTTTTTATGATGATTGCAATACTCTTTGAGGCTATAAACTGAGACAATTTTCCCGACAGCAAGTAGAAAATCCGACTGAAAAGTTTAAAAGTTTCACCTCAAAGTACAGATCATTTTCTGAGAGTGCAGAATTCTAACGTTCGTTACTTTATTATGCAATCTTTAAACTTTAACAAGTATATTTTTTTA
Source organism: Tiaropsis multicirrata (assembly GCA_032270745.1). Taxonomy (NCBI): domain Eukaryota; kingdom Metazoa; phylum Cnidaria; class Hydrozoa; order Leptothecata; family Tiaropsidae; genus Tiaropsis; species Tiaropsis multicirrata. The sequence goes on along the minus strand of JAUJPO010000004.1, from coordinate 8,200 downwards.
AGCAACAAAAAATTCATTTCAGGCCAGGAAGACGATTTGAAAATGTTAATAAAGTGCAATTTTTTATTTTTCAACTGCTATTGTGTCGGATTTGCAGGGCAAAAAGTATTTCGAAGTTTTTTAAGATAACTTTGTTCCTCAGCAGTAACCTTTTAGGCTTTTTTGGCAGTAAAAACCCATGAATATATAATTTGACGGATTTTATGTAACTATGTCGTATTTATTTTCATTATTTTGCGGCAATGCGGATGGCTTCTATAAAACAATAGATGTTGAAAGTCCATTTACTCCTCTGTCGATGGTATGGTATAGATGTTGAGGTTGAGTATTAGGAGTGAAATTCCATATACCGGGTCCCAGTAAAAGTTTCGGTGTTCGGTTAGTCCCTTTTTTGACGTATTTTTGCATTTATTTTCAATGAGTTTTACTTAAAATTAAAGTACCTATAACTTGGTAAATACTGAACACTTTCCTCTCTCTCTCTAATGAAATAAAGATATTAATTAAAAAATTTTCCGCTTCAAGGAATAAACCGCCAAACACCGAAACTTATTTCTGGGATACCCGGTAGAAACTATAATTTAAAGGTAGATTCTACATACCTGGTACATGTCCGGTATAGTGTGGGACCATTCCGGAATCATCAATATAGATTGGTTTTGTATCAATCTGTTTTTTTTGTGCTCTTCGAATCACAACTGGTGTTTTTTCAAGTGCTTTGCCTTCTAATGATTTGCTGGTAAACTCACACAGTGCTTTCTTTGTAATGTCCGGATAACCCATCCCTATGGAATATTAAAATACAGTAAAGCGACGGGGTTTTTTTCTGTCCGTCCGGTCGCTTTTTACCGAACGAAAAATTAAATAAATAGACGAACTTGTCTAAGAAGTTGCTGCAATTTAACTATATTGTATTCCAGTTTTCCTATTTAGGCTAGCGGCTGAATTGTGCATTGATGCCTTAACCTTGCCAGCTAAAGACCGAAAACATGGCTCTTACATGCAATATAAAAGCAAAAGATAAATTTGCAGCGCATTCTGGCATTTTCCTATATTCCTCACCGCTCAAAACGAAACTACCTACGTACCAATGGTTTCACGACTTTTAGGAACAAAACCAGTGTAGCCGGATAGCATGTATTTCCTTGGATCGTCATTATTATATGTGTAAGGCGAAAGGGAATGTTGAATTCCCTTCGGAAAATACATTTTAGTTTTCTTGTTATGTGGAGTTAAGGGGAGTTTACGAAGGCCGTTTTCTACACATTGTTCTTTGATCAGAGAACGTAAATTGTTTTGTCGTTCGTCATATGTCTGTTGCTCTTTCTCCATGTGTGAAATGGCTTCTTCTGTGAAGATGGCGTATCGGTCACCAAAAAAATGTTGCCCTTTTGGTATGTAGCCTAGAAGAGATAAAATACTTTGAAAACATGTCTGTCTGTTGCTTTTCGAAATGCAACAAGAGTACCAAATCCCTAAATTTGCTTTCCCTTAGAAGCTTTCAAATATCTTTTCTATGCTTGAAAAATCTCTCATCGTAGATCTACAGCGTTGCCCAAAACGATATATCTTTAAAGGCTAAATGTAAAAAAATCTCGGCATTCTTATTCTTCACTGTGCAAATCTCTCACCGGTATATCCGGGAACCATGTTCAATCCGTATTTCTGGTCACCACCGCCGCACTGTTTGTTTCGTGAATGGATCAAATTTTTGTTGGCTGCACGCTTCTCCTTTCTTGCAAAGTCCTTATTTTTCAAAGGTATCAAGACAGGTCCGTTGGAACGACATACTTCAGGTGCAGTTAAAAGGTCGTGTGTTGTCTTACCGAATGTCTCACTGATCTTGTACTTGAACTGTGGCATATACCCACAGTACCTGCAAATGAAAGTAAACATTGAATTAAAAAACAGTATCTACAAATGAAAGTAAATATTGAATTAAAAAACAGTATCTACAAATGGGAACAAAGGAGTATTATAATCAGCACAAAGTTCTTGATAAAAAAATTGAATTAGAAAACTATTGAAGATCCCCAAACGAAAATGCGGTATTCAGCTACCCTGAGTATCAGAGAGAGGAAAAGTTTTCTCTGACCTCTGGACGACCAATGTCTTTCATCATTGTGTGGTGCAAACTCAACTTCGCGGCGTTAATCTTCACAGGTCATACTTTGACCTGTGTTGCTCACGGTAACAAAGAACAGGTGGCAAATTATAGCTATAAAATTAGTAGGGAGGTTACACAAGGGGCAATTTAGGACGTGACATTTTACGACTTGATACGGACAAAGATTGCTGGGCCGGGTTATGTACAGGCCCAAGTCATATTTCACGTCCTATATTAGCCCCTTCAATCTCGTTAATATCGTCAAAAGCACTTTCACAAAATTGAAATATATCAAAATACAAAGGATTAAAAGAACAAACCCTGGAATATGATGGGGTTCTTTAGTTTCCAACGAACTTTCTTTGAGGCGCATCATTGTTAAAAGTGTTTTTGGTGTTAAATTTGGAAGGGATGTTGATTCGAAGAGCCTGATCTTGTTATGAATGAATTAAATTAAATTGACGTCAAATAATAAAAAGCTGAGTAGACTGACGTCACTTTTTTGTCATGACAACTGAAATTTAAGGTAAAAAAACAATTATTGAAGCTGAATCGAAGATGAAATTAATAGAAATCCTACAAACATGGTAGAAAACAAGATTTAAATTTTACATCTTTACAATTTTCTGATAAAAAAGACTATCTTTATTTCAATCAATCAAAAATTTTATTTTATGAGTATCAACAACTTTATATATTAAAATTAATCTTAAAAATAATCCATTAAAATTCCAAAAAAATAACTAATTTTTAAAAATCTATTGTGTTATGTATTCAAGCTTCCTTTGGTTCAATTCATCCCTTCAATAAAAATGAAAAACGAAATAAAATTCAAGGTTTCGTACATTTTGGTATTTTGCTCGATTTCGTAGACTAGGCGTCTATATCTTTAAATCGCTCTGAGGTATACTGCGAAAAAGTCCAAAATAGCTTTGGAGAACTACCGCTGACCAGTATTTGGAGTTTGGTAGACAGGTGCTGTGGATTGTGGTAAGGGATCACGACCACGAATAATGTCCGCAGCTTTTTCCGCCATCATGATGACAGGGCCATTCAAGTTGCCACTTACAACGGAAGGCATTATAGACGCGTCAACGATTCGTAGGTTGCGAATGCCATAAACACGTGTTTGAGAGTCTGTGACCGCAAGAGGGTCGTCAGGTGAACCCATTTTGCAAGTACACGAAGGGTGATATGCGGAATCACCATGGTCACGGATGAAAGCGTCAATCTCTTCATCAGATTGTACATGAGATCCTGAAAGGTGATGGGTAAATAATTTGATGACACTTGACATACCGGGTGGGCCAATAAAAAGTATCAACTAATCGGAAAAAAATAGGGTATATTCAAACGACATCCCACAAAGACTTTGTAGCAAAATTAATAGAAGATCTCAAAAGGTGATGGTTTCTGCCCTGTTCACCTGTATGGGAATCAGTCAAAGCCCAAAGCCTAAATAACAATTTAAAAAAGTACTAGCATGTGAATCTTAAAGTAGACCTTGACTTAATCCTCATTACCTGGCAACATTTCATCACCACGAAAAGGATCGAAAGCTTTTTGTGCCATGATTTCACGTGACAATTTTACTGCATTCCGTAAATCTTTCATATCATCGGGTGTGTCGAGGTAGTTTGGGTCGAGTATCGGGTGATCACGTGGGTCGCTTGATTTCAATTTCAAAGTCTTAACGCTCGTTTCACGCAACGTACCTGCATGGAACTAAAAGGAAGACAAATATTTGAAAATTCACAATTAAGGCGGCTTAACAAAGTGAAGTTTTCTGGAAACTCATGGCATGATTTATACCATATATTGTTATCGCACCACAGAAACACGAGAAAAGTCAGTCAAGCAATGAGATATGCACAGAGTATGTAACTTGACTTATATACCACAAAGTATGTTAAAGTAAACAAAAATCATAAAATAAAAGCCAAACAGAAAATTGCAATATCTCTCTGAAATTAAAAAAACAAACATACCTGATAAGCATGTCCGTCTGGGAAGACACGTCCATGATCTTTAACAGCGAACGGTAAAAAGTGAAGCTGAATATCAGGGTGAGGTTTGCCTTCCTTGCTTCGGATGAAACCACCTGTTTCTAAACTGTTTGTGGCACAATCTCCAGTCCGTGTCATGAACCATTGCGATCCAATTAAAGGCATATACCACAATCGAGTTTGTTTATACAATGTGACTGGTTGTGTACATCTCTGGAAATAGAAAAAACATTCCAATAAAGTTTCGAATCGAGTTACTTTGGATTTTTGCATTAACCTTTTTGTCAAAAATAGCTTTATGAATACAATGGGCAGAAGGTACTCAAATCTCAAAAGCATTTACCATTCTTTCATCTTTTCAGATTTGTTAAGGACTATTTTACATTTGAATAAGCGATTCAATACCAATAAACGTCACGAGGAAATCATCTATTTATTTAAAAAAATTGAAATGCACTCACCTGTTGTACATAGACTTCTAGATGATCTTGCAGATTTTTGCCAACGCCAGGAAGATGATGAATAACAGGGATTCCGTGCTCTTTCAATTCCGCCTCGTCACCCACACCAGACAACATCAACAATTGCGGTGTATTTATTGAACCACCTGTCAAACAAACAACGGAAATTCAATATTTTCAGTTTTCTTGCTTTTTTGTAAAGGAAAAGAACTTTCGCGAGGCAAAAACATTTTTGGGAATTTACTTTCGAGAATGGCCCATTTGACCATATTTCGCGACAAATAACTTTCGCGAATGACCCATTTGACTATGTTTCGCGATAATTAACTTTTGAGAAAAAGTCAATTCAAAAATACCTCTTTTCCATGATTCAAAAACACTATTTATTCCCCTCCATAACTTTCTTTCATTAATGAAATGCTCAATTAAACAACAACAAATACAGACAAAAAAACATAAAACTCATGGATAAAGCGTACTCTCTTGTGAGAATGTTAGTTTTACAAGTATAAGATATTTCATATATGATGAACAAATTGTTTTTGTAGTACGAATCCCCCCCCCCCCCCCCAGAAAAAAAAAACGTTGTTCAAAACCGCATAATTCGCTGTAATTAAATTTCGCAAATGATAAGTTTCAAAGTGTTTTTTCCGGGATTTTACTTTCGCGAAAGATTCTTAATCAATGGTTACCTGAAAGAATGACTTCTTTATTGGCTTTTGCACGCTTGACTTTGTTTTTATGGAAGTATTCAACACCGACAGCCTTGTCGCCGTCAAAGATAACTTTCAAAGTCATGGCGCGGTCTTGAGCTGTAAGATTCTTTCGCTGGAGCGCAGGACGAAGAAAAGCTTGTGATGCACTCCAACGTTTACCGTTGTGTATCGTTCGATCAAATGGACCAACGCCTTGAAGTGGCAAAGGAAAAAGTTCATCAAATTGGTACAAAAATCATAATTCCAGAATAAATGACGTAGAGAAAGAGTCCGCTTTCAGAAAGATCTACAATCAGGGAAAAATGACGAGGCACTTCCTTAAAAAAAAAACCTTTTCCCTTATACAGTGTTGAGAAGTTGCTTTAGGGCCTAAAGTTCTAATATTCAATACTGTAATAAGGACAAAAGAATAGAAGAATTTCAATAAGGCGTTCTGAAAACATTTATTCAACTTTCTAGAATGAGATTTTTCATTCTTAGTAGAACAGTATAAAATGAAGAAAAAAAACGAAGCAAAGATGGGCACAATACGCTTCCTTTATCTGCCTTACTATACAACTTTAAATTTTCTTATTCACAAGCTATCAGTTCAATTTTGTTTTTTTACCTTCTTGTTGATAACCATTCAAATTATCGACATATTGATATCCGGCTTGTTGACCAGCCTCTAAGAATGCTTGATGAAGAGGATTCTCCATTGTACCACGTGATACGTGCATAGGGCCGTCGTGACCACGGTAATCATCACCTCCTGTCAAATAGTTCAAATTTCAGATTTACGAGAAAAGATTTTAGTAAGAGAAAAAACAGCAAATACAATTTCTAGTCAATAACAACTACTGTTTCCTTCTTTTTCGTCGCCAAACGAGCCATTTTCTTTCCGCGTAACATGCAATTTTGGAGAGCTCAATTTCCGAAAATTTCTTCTTACAAAAAGATTCTTCCCTTACCTTAATGTAATCAACAAAAGTATAAGCTCTTTTCGTAAATTACTTTAATTCTAAACAACTATTGATTTACCATTGTTATCAAATAGTTTTCAATATGAAAGAATAAAAGACATCTACCCAGCCCAGTAAACCAAACAGCCTAGCTGACTGAACCCGAGGCAAAGTCTTCCCGATAAAATGTCTTTAATAAAAAACAAAAGGATACCTTCTTGGTGGTTTTGGGACTTTCGAAAATAAGGGAGACAATCAGCATAAGACCATCCTTCGGCACCTTCGTCTTGCCACCTGTCATAATCAAAAGCATGTCCACGAACATAGACCATTGCATTCAACGCTGATGATCCACCCCATACTCGACCTCGCGGCCAATATAACACTCTAATAGTGGAAACAACAAAGTTTATTTGACAGAAAAATAATCCTGCTTTTTTAGAAAAAAATCTGAAAAAGTTTCAGGCGTTTTTGAAAACCAGATAAGGCCATGTCAAATTTTCAAAATTACAGGCGTTTTTTTGCCATACCCAGTACATCTCTTGGTATCTAATTTATATATAGAAACGGCTATACATTTTTTTTACCCCCTAAATTTTATTTGGCCAATATAACACTCTAGTAGTGGAAACAACGATATTTATTGGGCATAGATCCCTAAGTATTAGATACGGTCGAAATTTTTACCCCCTAAATTTGATGTTATTAGGCCAAAAATTATATCAATCACGAAATTGAATTCCCTGAAGTTTGCCATTTTGAAACTATGAATCGCGAAATTAAATTCTACGAAAATTCTTCTCGTGAAAATTTCTTCGCTCAAGGTAATAAGAAGTAATAAGTAAAGTAGTGAAGACAAACCACGGTAGTAAATGTAGAAGTATGAAAAATGAAACAATTCTTTGATGGACTCTTAAAACTCTTCAGAACAGATTTTGTAACAGCGAAGTTGATTGTCGGGTTCATTTTAACGGAATTCGGAAAATCGAAAAAATGGAAAGTTTCAACTGCAAAAAAACAGTATTACCTATTATTCAAATGCTTCTGCGGAACAGTGTGGTAATACCAGTTATAATTATCATTGCATAGATTATAAGTTAAAGCAGCTGGCATGTGAATCTTCCATTGCCACCACGGGTCTTTTGGGCCGGCTTCAAGAGCCAAAACCGTATTTTGTTCATCCTCGGATAAGCGATTGGAAAGAACGCATCCTGCTGAACCAGTCCCGACTATGACGTAATCATGAGTGCTGTCGAAATTTGAATTGGCTGTTGATGAATGTGCTGTTACAGATACTGAAAAATAACAATCACTAGTTTCGTAGAAAGGTATCGCCTAATTTTCGTCGTCGCGGTCGTCGCCCTATTTTAGTCAAGTGCATGGCGTTCTAAAAAATGATTTCGAACTAGCTTTCTGACGTCGCAATTGAAGGGCTTCTCTTTTTTGAAGTAACGTCAAACCGTCAAATTTCATTCTGCAAAAGTTTTTAATCGAAGAAAGTCGCGCAATGAGAAGATTTTCAACTTTGAAAATTAAAGGCTTTTTTCCCCATCTTGTACGTCAAATATTATGGCGCGCAGTTTGGTTACCTAAAAAGATGAAATCTATCTTGCTTTCCCGCTAAAACTATTAACTCCAGTTTCTTTGTTTCTATCGATTTTTTAAAGTTCAGTGTATGAACCTTAGTCGTTTTTGAACAATCTTGATGTTTATCGGGTAAAAAAACAAAGAAAAAAGTCAAGGCCTTTAATCAATTTGCTGGTCGTCTACTATTAACCCTATGATAACTGTTTGGAAGGGGATTACGAGAGAATAATGACCGAAGTCAAAGAAATGCCCTCGCTTTTTACGTGACAGAGGTCATTATTAGGGCCTGGTCGTTTCATGTCAATAAAGTCCAGAAAACACTGCAAACACGAAATAATAGTGCAGATTTTAGGTTCTTTCATGTTTTTTTTTGTAAATAAAA
>JAUJPO010000003.1:11622-26586 GCA_032270745.1 Tiaropsis multicirrata | reverse complement strand
ATTTGTAAATTTTAACTAAAGGTAATTCGTTATAAGTATGTAATGCTGGTGGTGAGTTAAAAACCCATTCTAATGTTGTGGTTGAATTATATTCATCGTTAGTTCATGAAATAAATTTTTCTTCTCTTACGAAAGCATCATAAATCACGAATATAAATCATACAACACCTACAATAGATATAGTTGATCCTACGGAACTAACTAGATTTCAGGTTGACATAGTGTCTGGAAAATCTGAGTAACGTCTAGGCATACCTGCTAAACCTAAAAAATGTTGAGGGAAGAAGGTAAGGTTTACTCCTATAAATGTAATTCAGAAATGAATTTTACCATAAGTTTCGTTATAATTATATCCAGTAAATTTACCAAATCAAAAATAAAATCCAGCAAACATACCAAATACTGCTCCTAAAGATAATACATAATGGAAATGGGCAACTACATAATAAGTATCATGAAGCATTATATCCAAAGATCCATTTGCTAATACAATTCCTGTTAAACCTCCTAATGTAAATAAAAAAATAAACCCAACAGCCCATAACATGGGAGTTGTAAATCTTACTTTACCTCCATACATTGTTGCAATTCAACTAAAGATTTTTATTCCAGTAGGAACTGCTATAATCATAGTAGCAGCAGTGAAATAAGCTCTTGTATCAACATCCATACCTACTGTAAATAAATGATGGGCTCATACTATAAAACCTAAAAAAGCTATTGCTAACATAGCATATACCATTCCTAAGTATCCGAATATTTGGTCTTTAGAAGAAAAGACTGGAATTATCTGAGAAATTATACCAAAACTAGGTAAAATTAAAATATAAACTTCTGGATGACCAAAAAACCAAAATAAATGTTGGTATAATACAGGATCTCCACCTCCTGCAGGATCAAAAAATGTAGTATTGAAATTTCTGTCGGTTAACAACATTGTTATAGCACCGGCTAACACAGGTAGAGATAATAATAATAAGAAAGCAGTGATTAATACAGATCATACGAATAATGGTAATTTATCTAAAGTTAATCCTGGGGCTCTCATATTGAAAATTGTGGTAATAAAATTTATTGCTCCCATAATAGAAGATGCACCAGCACAATGTAAACTAAATATAGCCATATCTACTGATCCTCCTGAATGGGTTTGTGAACCTGATAAGGGAGGATAAACAGTTCAACCTGTTCCTGCTCCTTGTTCAACTAAAGAAGATCCTAGTAATAATAATAATGCTGGTGGTAATAACCAAAAGCTTAAGTTATTTAATCTAGGAAAAGCCATATCTGGTGCTCCTATGTATAAAGGAACTAATCAATTACCAAATCCCCCAATTAATACGGGCATTACTAAAAAAAAGATCATAACAAAAGCATGTGCAGTTACTATGACATTATATAAGTGATCATCTCCGAACATTGCACCTGGTCCTGCTAATTCTAATCTAATTAACATACTCAGTGCTGTTCCAACCATTCCTGAGAATGCTCCGAACACAATATATAATGTTCCTATATCTTTATGATTGGTTGAGAAAACTCAACGTGTTATATATCCGCTCATATATATTTTTAGTACGCAGGCGTTATTTTTATTAAGATTTTTTAAATATTAACATATTTTCTATTAGTCCTGATAAAGGAATTAAAATCAAAAAATATGAAAAATAAAATACACTAGAAACTTGTCCTATGAATATATAAGGGTCTTCTACTGGTTTTGATCCTATTCAAGTTAATAAAATAAAATTTACCATAAAAGATCAATATAAGAATTTTCCTATTGGTCTAAAGGATAAACCTCTTAAATTACTGGTATGAACAAATGGTAATACTGCTAATACTAGGATACTAAGAACTAAGGCAATAACCCCCCCTAATTTATTAGGGATTGCTCTTAAAATAGCATAAGCAAATAAGAAATACCACTCGGGCATTATATGAAGTGGAGTTACTAAAGGGTTAGCTTTTATGTAGTTTTCAGGATCTCCTAATGCGTTTGGAGCATAAAATACTAATATTGTTAACAAAATAAATAGTAGTACAAATCCATAAGCATCTTTATAAGAAAAATATGAATGAAAAGGAACTTTATCAGAATTGGAATTAATACCAATAGGACTATTTGATCCTACTTCATGTAATAAAACTACATGAATTATAACCAATAAAGCTAATACAAAAGGAAATAAATAATGTAAACTAAAAAATCTGTTTAAAGTAGCATTACTTACACTAAATCCTCCTCATATTCATTGAACTACATCGTTACCAATATAAGGTATAGCTGACACAAAATTAGTGATAACTGTGGCCCCTCAAAAAGACATCTGACCTCAAGGTAGTACATACCCTATAAATGCAGTTAACATCATAATAAGGAATATAGATATACCAGACAATCAAAGATGGGTTCTTAGATAACTTCCATAATATAAACCTCTAGCAATATGAATGTAAACACATATAAAAAATGCTGAGGCTCCGTTAGCATGTAAGTATTTTAACATAAAACCATAGTTTACGTCTTCTAGTATATGGGTAACAGATGAAAAAGCTATAGAAACATCAGCAGAGTAATGCATAGCAAGAAATATTCCTGTTAATATTTGTATGACTAAACATAAACCTAAAAGAGAACCAAAGTTCCATAAATAACTAATATTAGATGGACTAGGTAAATCAATTAACATAGAATTAATTGGTGAAATTAAAGGATTTTCTTTTCTTATTCTCACTTAAGAAAGTCTTTTATAGACTAATATTTATAAAGGAGCTTGAAATCATAAATTCTAATATAATATTAGGGAATAAACCTAAAAATATTGTTATAAACACTAAAGGTAAAAATGCTTGAAATTCAAATTCCAACATCTCTCTAGAATATTTTAAATGGTTTGATAAAGTACCAAAATATATTCTATTATAAAAATATAAAGCATAAATGGTAGACATTAATGCTCCTATACAAGAAAGTACTCCAGCTACCTTTGAAAAACTAAAGGCAGTTAAAATAGATAAAAATTCAGCAATGAAATTTAAGGTTAATGGAAATCCTATATTTGCTAATATTAATATCAAGGTTATAATACTAAATATAGGCATAGTTATTACTACGCCTCTAAAATATCTTATCGCCCTGGAATGGTGTCTAACATATAAAACTGCGGAACTCATAAATAACCCAGAACTTACTAGACCATGGGCTATCATCATTATAATGGATGCCATTAAACCCTCTTTAGAATGACAAAAAATGGATAAAGTTACTAATCCCATATGAGATACAGAAGAGTAAGCTATTAATCTTTTTATGTCAGTCTGTCTACAAGTGGTAAAACTTGCATATATAATTGCAATTAAGCTTATAATAATGATAAAAGGGGAAAAATGCTCAGAAGCTACTGGAAATAAAGGATAACCAAATCTTATAAAACCATAACCCCCTAACTTTAATAATATACCTGCTAATAATACAGATCCTGCTACGGGAGCTTCAACATGAGCTTGTGGTAACCATATATGAAATGGTATCATAGGTATTTTAACAGATAGACTAGCAAAAAAACCTAGGAATAATCAAAATTGTAATGTAGATGGTATCTCAATGATAATTAAACTTAAGTAATTAGTAGTACCAGTTAAGGAATAAATTTTAAATATACTTAATAACATTAATAAAGACCCTATTAAAGTATAAAAAAAGAAGTAAAAAGCGGCTTTTACTTTTTCTTCTCTGGAACCTCATATACCTATCATTAAAAACATAGGAATTAAAATAGCCTCAAATAATATATAAAAAACTATAATATCCATCACAGAAAAAACTCCTATTAATAATGTTAGTATTACAAACAAACTAATTAAAAACTCTCTTTTTAAATTGTCTATAGCATTTCAACTCATTAATATACATATAGGTATTAATAAAATACTTAATGTAATAAAAAATAATGAAATTCCATCTACAGTAATTAATAAATTACCTCAATTTAAAACTGTCGGTTTAATAAGTCAAGAATAATCATTAAAAACTTGAAAATTCTGGTTTTTAGAGTAAACAATTAAAAATAAACTATTTAATATTAAAATTATTATTGACCACATTAACCCTGTTTTATTTAAAAGATCATGAGATACCCTAGGTATAATCATTAGGTTAATAATTGCTAATAAGGAAACTACAAACAAAATTTCTATATACATGAAATAGGAGGTAATCCGTTAAAAGATCATAGTAAAGCGTTTACTACTAATATTAAACCTATACTTAAAGGTAAGTAAGTTTTTCAAAGTAAACTCATTAATTGATCATATCTTAGCCTAGGAAATGATGCCCTAACTCAAACAAATAAAAAAACAACTAATGTTCCTTTGACAAATAGTATTATAGGAGAAGATATAATAAAAGATCAACCTCCTAAAAATAAGACAGCGAACAAGAAGCTCATAAATATAATATGAGAGTATTCAGCTAAAAAAAATAAAGCAAAAGTCATTGAAGAATATTCAACATTATATCCCGAAACTAATTCTGATTCACCTTCTGTTAAATCAAAAGGAGCTCTATTAGTTTCAGCTAAACAAGATATAAAAAACATAAAAGCAGCCGGTAACAAAGGTAAAACAAATCAAGTTAATTGTTCCTGAGCTTGGATAACATTTAATAGATTCATAGTACCTCCGCAAAGAATAACAGATATAACTATTAATCCAATAGAAACTTCATAACTAATCATTTGAGCCGCAGCTCTTAAAGAACCCATAAATGCATACTTAGAATTACTTGATCAACCGGACATAAGAATAGCATATACTCCAACAGAAGATAAAGCAAATATAATTAATATTCCTAAATTTATGTCACTCATTACAGAATAAAAATTTAAGGGTAATAAACCTCATACTACTAATCCTAATGTTAAAGCTAATATAGGAGAAAAAAAATATAAAAATATACTTACGTGATTTGGGATTATCATTTCTTTAGAAAACAATTTAAGTCCATCAGCTAATGGTTGTAACAAACCATAAATTCCTACTACATTAGGCCCTTTTCTTGCTTGACTATAACCAATTATTTTTCTTTCTGCTAAAGTAAGATAAGCAACTGAAATTAAAACTGGTACTGCTATAATTAAAAACTTTATTAATTCAAAAATTATAAATAATACTTTATCCATTATCCTCTTAATAAATTTAAAAATCTTATAGTTACGGACCCTTTTAACTTAGAAAAAACAATCATTATAGATAAACCTATTGCGGATTCTATTGCCGCCATAGTCATAATGAAAATAGATCCTAATTGACCTAAATTGTTATTAGAATAAAAAGAACCAAAAATTAGTGCTATAATTATAGAAAGAAGCATCATTTCAAAACATAATAAAACCATAATTATATTAGAACGATTAATAGATATTCCTAACATACTTAATATAAAAAGAGATAAAGGTAGTAAAAAAAACTCTAAGCTCATTATTCCCATTCTAAACCTCCTTTTAACCATTCATAAATCAAACCTAAAGTTAAGATTATTAAGAATAGTATGATTATTCATTGACCTTTTAAAGTTATAAAACTAGAAGAACAGGATCAAGGAAATAAATAAGATATTTCTAAATCAAACACTAAAAATAATATAGCAATTAAAAAAAATCTAATAGAAAAAGGTTTACCTGGTGAATGGAATGGATCAAATCCACATTCATATACTGATACTTTTTCTTTATCTGGACTTTTATCTGATAATATATAGGAAGCTATAGCTATAATAACTGACAATCCAATACTAAAAATTAATACTAAAATTATTACTTGAAAATCTAAAATCATATTATTTGTTGATTAATCTTTGATGTTGGTCAATAAGAATTTGTCTTCTGGTAATAATTCCTAAGTCTAATACTAAAATTATAGCTCCTACCATAGCAACTAATAAAAGTAAACTTATGATTATAAATGGGTAACTATAAAAAGAATATAAAGATTTTGCTATAAAATTTATTTGGGATTCAGAATTTAAATTTCAAATATTACTATTAGAAAATTTTATTATTAAACTATAATCCTTAAAATATAATAATACATAAGTTAATATATTAACAAAAATACATATGACTATAGGAATAATATTAGATATTGATTCTATTCTTCTTAGTTGAAGAATATCCAACATCATTATCACAAATAAAAATAATATAGCAATAGCTCCTACATATACTATTATAAGCATTAAAGGAATAAAATTAAATCCTAATAAAATTAAAAGAATAGAAGAATTTAAAAAAACTAATACTAATCAGAATACAGAATGAATAGGGTTTAAAGAAGATATAACCATCACTGCTCCTAAAAGTGTTATAAAAGATAAAAAAATATATAATTGTTCCATAAATTTATTTCAGGGACAAGTTCCCTTACCCCCACTATGTTACGACTTGCTCTATCTTTAATATTTTTATCGATAAAGGCGACGGGCAATTTGTACTCATACTTGAACCAATTCAATAGGACTTTCTTATTCCTATTTACTATTAAATTCTCCTTCATAATATTTTACAATATCAATTCGAATTTATGTTTTTATTAATTTAATTACTGTAGCACATAATATCCCTACTTATAAGGGTCATACCATCTGACTTCGACCTCAAAGGGTTAAGTTTAAACTATATATTTAAACTGACGACGACCATGCAGCTCCTGATTAATCAAAAGTAGGTAAGGTGTTTCGCGGATTATCGAATTAAATTACATGCTCCTCTAATTGGAAAGTAAACAGCCAAAATTTTTGATTTTCACTCTTAAAAGTGTACTGTTCAGATAGAAAATTTCTATTTACAAAAAGGTTTACTAGGGTATCTAATCCTATTTAATATCCTTTTTTTCATTTTTCACATTTTTTAATAAAATAACTTATTATTTGATATAACAATTGTTGTATATTTAACCATTTCAACAACGTTCTTTATATTTAATTAATGTAATGCTACACATTTAATCTGTTTTAATATAAAAATTTGTCTTTTAAGTATAACCGCGTCTGCTGGCACTTAATTAGACAAGACTAAAAGAAAATACCATATCTAAATTACTTTAATTGTATAGTTCTCTTTACTGCTGTATAATTTTACTTTGTTTCAGTTAAAACGTGGCTTTTAAGCTTCCTGTCTTAGGTAATTTAAGATTTAAATTTAAATATCCTGATAGGTATCATTACTGAAATTTACTCACTTATATGCTTTCACTAACATGTATAAACAATTTCTTTACTTTTATTCCTCCAAAATCAAAAGGAATAGGATTTCCCTAAAATTTACTTAACGAAAAAAATATGAATACTATAAAAATTAGTAGATAACTAGATAATTTACCTATATGGTAATAACTAACAGAATTAGAAGAATTTGAAAATTTATTATAAATATTTGTTGGACCTAAAAATTCTAATAATTGATTATCGATTAATTTATATGTAATAGATAAACCTAAGTTAAATAACGGTTTAGAAATATAATTATGAAATATATTATCAAAATATCAAGCATTATTTGTAAAAGAATATATTTTTATGTTTAACTGTTTCATTCATAATTTTCATCATTTTACAATTCAAAAACCTAAAATTATTGCTAACAAAGATCCGGATAAACTTACAATTAACGGTGAAAACTTACTGATATTAGTTATTACTATAGGTAATTCATCTTTTAATATACTGAATTGTAATAAAAAACCTACTACTACACTAAATATTAATAACATAATTAAAGGAGTTCTTAGATTTCACATACCTTCATGAGATTTTTTAAAGTCAGTAATATTGCTTTGAATATTATTAAAAAAAGTAAAATTAGCTAATCTAAAAGAATAAAATGCAGTAAAAAAAGCTGATAAAATACCAAGTCATAAAGCAAATCTTAAATAGTGTTCTCCATATATTAGTTCTATTATCAAATCTTTAGAATAAAACCCAGTTAAAAAGGGTAAACCCATTAAAGAAAGGGATCCTATTACTATACATGAATAAGTTAAAGGGGTTATATTATTCATACCTCCCATTTTTCTAAAATCTTGTTCATCACTTAAAGCATGTATTATAGAACCAGCACTTAAAAATAATAAAGCTTTGAAAAACCCATGATTTATAAGATGGAATAAACCAGTATTATACTGAGAAAATCCACATATCATAACCATATAACCTAATTGACTACAAGTAGAGTAAGCTATAACTTTTTTTAAGTCATTTTGAGTAAGACCAATGGTAGAAGTAAAAAATGCAGTTATACTACCAAATAATACTACAAGTATAAGAATTGTTGGGGTCTGTTCAAAAAAAGGTGACATTCTAATAATCAAAAAAACGCCAGCTGTTACCATTGTAGCTGCATGAATTAATGCAGATACTGGTGTTGGGCCTTCCATTGCGTCTGGTAATCAAGTATGTAAACCAATTTGAGCTGATTTACCTATTACCCCAATTAAAAGTAACATAGAAATTAAATCTAATCATTTATTATCTTGAGAAATAAAAAAAGAATATGAAAATATTGTGTTATAATCTAAACTACCAATTTCCACTCATATAAGAATCATGGCTAATAAAAGACCAATATCACCTACTTTATTCATTACCATAGCTTTTATTGCTGCTTTATTAGCTTGAATTCTTGTATATCAAAATCCTATTAGTAAATAAGAACATAAACCTACTCCTTCTCATCCTATAAATAATTGTACTAAGTTATTACTTGTAACTAATATTACCATAAAAAAAGTAAATAAAGATAGATAACTCATAAATCTTGGTAAATGAGGATCCCCATCCATATAAGAAGTAGAAAATAAATGTACAAAAAAAGATATTCCTGTAACTAAAATTAACATAGAACTTACAATTTGGTCAAATTGTAAATTAATTGGATTATATAGAGTCCCTAAATCAAATCAAGACCATAAATAAATATTAATACTAGATTGAAATAAAACAACTTCTATAAAAGAATTAATAGATAGTAACGCAGTAATGAATAGTAATAAACAAGAAAATATTTTTACTCCTTCATACCCTAATTTTCTACCTAATAAACCGCAAAACATTGAACTTAGTAAAGGTAAAACTAAAATTAATAAATACATTAAAATAAGTTAATTAGATAGTGATTTAAGAAATCTAACACAAAAGAAAAATTTAAAATCAAAAATAAAGTAGTAAAAAATAAAAACCCTAGTATTAAAAAAGGTATTTCTGTTCTAGTTTCTTTAGTTTTTAAAACATTTTCCCATAAAAAATAAGAAGATTTTTTTTGAAAGTATATAATTTTTACTATTCTTAAATAATACCCTATTCCTATTGCAGAAAATAGTATAATAATAAAAGAACTAAAATGAAATTGACTGTCCATAACTACCCATATTAAATATCATTTACTTATAAAACCAGATAAAGGGGGTATTCCTGCGATTGATAGAATAAGAAGAATAAAAGTAATTGCCATAATATTATTTATAAATTTTATACCTCCTAATTCAATAACATAGGTATTTTTATTATTACCACTTATAATTAATATAAATAGGGAAATCATTGTTAACATGTAAATAATTAAATATAAACCCCCTATTGCTAATCCTTGGTTAGATATACAAGTTAACCCTAAAACTATAAAACCCATGTGACTAATTCCACTATAAGCTAATAATCTTTTTACTTTAGTTTGATTTAATGCACCTAAAGTACCAATAATTATTGATAATAAACAAAGAACCAAAATAAAATTAGAGTTTGACAAAATTTGTATTAAAACACAAATAATACTAATTTTTGGGATAGTTGCTATTAAACTTACTATGTCTCAAGAAGATCCTTCATAAATATCCGGTATCCAGAAATGAAAAGGAAATAAACTGAGTTTAAAACAAAAAGAAATAGTTATTAAAATAATACTACTATACACTATGAAATCCTCTTTTAATAATAATAAGTATTTTAAATTTAAATCTAAACCGTATAAAAATAATATTACTATGCTTAATAAGAAAAAACCAGAAGATAAAGCACCTAACATAAAATATTTTAGACCAGCTTCTGAACTTTTTATAGAACTTCTATTTTTAGCTATTAATATAAAAATAGAAAATGTCTGAAGTTCTAGCCCTAAATAAAGAGTTAATAAATTATCAGATAAAATAAGTACTATTGAACCTATAAAAACTAATATTAATAAAGAAATAATATCAAATGTTTTTTCTTCTATTAATTCTAAAACTATGAAAAATGATATAAAAACTAAAAATAGAAATAAAATTTTTCATAGGTTAAGCTCAAATAAATCTGAATTTCATAAACCAGTACCTAAAAATAAAGAAAGAATAATTAAAGATATAGTTATTATGTGGATAAAATTATTTTGGTAATTAGAAAACTCTAAAACAATTAACATAAACACTAAAATTATTAAAATAATCAAAAAATTTAAATTCATTAGTAAAGAAAGGAATCGAACCTTTTTACTTAGGTTATGAGCCTAATAACTTACCAATAGTTTACTTTACAGAGCCTAATGGCTAATTAACATCCTCATCAATATATACAAACATATAAAAATAATCAAACTACATCAACAAAATGTCAATATCAAGATGCAGCTTCAAAACCAAAATGATGAGATCTTGTAAAATGAGATTTACTTAATCTTATTAAACAAATTAATAAAAATATAGTACCTACTATAACATGAAAACCATGAAAACCAGTAGCTACAAAAAAAGTAGAACCATAAACAGAATCTGCTATACAAAAAGGAGCTTCAACATACTCAAATGCTTGTAATGCTGTAAAAATTAAACCTAAAAATACAGTTAAACTTAATCCTCTTACTGCTTCATCTTTATCTCCACTAACAATACTATGATGAGCTCATGTAACTGTTGCTCCAGAACTTAATAGAATTGCAGTATTTAATAATGGAACTGAAAAAGGGTTTAAAGGATCAATTCCAAGAGGAGGTCAACATACTCCTATTTCTACTGCAGGAGAAAGACTACTATGAAAAAAAGCCCAAAAGAAAGAAAGAAAAAATAAAACTTCTGAAACTATAAACAATAAGAATCCCATTTTTAAACCGTTAACAGTTGCTTTAGTATGAAATCCTTGATATGTTGATTCTCTAACGACATCTCTTAACCATAAAAAAAGACAAATACTAATAGATATTAATCCTAATAATAAAATTAAAATTTGACTATAATGAAAATAAATTACAGCGCCTAAAGTTGTTAACAAGGCACCACAAGACATGACATATGGTCATGGACTAGGGTCAACTAAATGATAAGGGTGATATACTTTTCCCATTTAATGTAAAATTAAACTATCCTTTAAATAAATCATTGATAAAAGACAAAATACGTAAGCTTGAATAACTAAAACTCCTACTTCTAATATTGTCATAAACATTATTATTAAAATAGGAAATAAATTAATCATACTGTATGAATAAAATAAAAGTTTACAACTAAAATCAGCTAAAATAGCTAATAAAATATGTCCGGCTGTTAGATTAGCTGCTAAACGCATTCCTAAGGCTATAGGTCTAGATATATTACTTGCTAATTCTATAACAACTAATAAAGGAGATAAACCTAAAGGAGCACCGGTAGGCATAAACATACTAAAGAAAGAAGATCTAAAACGATAGAACCCAAAAACCATTACACCTATTCAAACACCAAAAGCCATACCAAAAGTTAATATAACATGAGTTGTTGGAGGAAATGTATAAGTAAAAAAACCTAATAAATTTAAACCTAAAATAAACATAAACAATGTTACTAAAGGTAAAAGATAATATTTAGCATTATCTCCTAAGTTTTCTTCTACAACAGTATTTCAATGTTCAATAACTATTTCTACAATAGACTGAAATCTAGAAGGTATAATATAGTGGTATTTACTTATTACCATATACATTATAACCACAGAAATCATGATTATAGAAGAATCAGTTACATAATCTGTAACTATTCTTGTTACTATAAAATGATCAAAATATGAGGCCATTAGTCTAGTATTTTTATTAGAATATTAGTGTTATTAGAACTTTTTTCTATGGAAGATAGAGATTCATTTTCTAATTCTCTTACTTTCATATTATAATAATAATTAATTACTATCATCACTGCTACATGAGAAAAAACATATAGAGATAATAATAAACAAAAAAGATGACTATAAAAGATTGATATATCTAATTGAGACATACAGAGGATGCTGGATTTGAACCAACACTAATAGTTTTGAAGACTACTTGATCTACTTAATCGAATCCCCTATTAAGTGAGATAAACTCCATATTACATTTCTTCTTGTTTAGCTTCTACTCAATTAATGAATTTCTCTTGAGAAACAGCTTCAACAACTATGGGCATAAAAGAATGGTCTGAACCACATATTTCTGAACATTGACCATAATAAGTACCTGGTCTTTTGGCTAAAAAACTTACTTGATTTAAACGTCCTGGTATGGCATCAGCTTTTACTCCTAATGAAGGGACAGCAAAAGAATGAATTACATCAGCTCCTGTAATAACAACTCTTACTTGTGTATTAACTGGTACTACTACTCTATTATCAACTTCTAATAATCTTAAATCACCTTCTTCAAGGTCTGAGGTTGGTACCATATATGAATCAAATTCAATAGATTCTTCATCCACATCAGAATATTCATAAGATCAATATCATTGGTGACCAACAGCTTTAATAGTTAAAGAAGGGTCAATAATTTCATCCATTGAATAAAGTAGTTGTAAGGACGGAAAAGCAACAAATAATAATACTACTGCGGGTATTGATGTTCATACAATTTCTATTAATGTATTTTCAACTAAATATTTATAATAATGTTTATTATAAATAGCTGAAATTAATAATCAAGCCACTAATAATAAAATTAATAAAATAAGAAACATTACATTATCATGAAAAAATACTAATTGCTCAGATATAGGACTACCTACATCTGGAAAACTAATTTGATTAGCTTCACTTGCATCTTTATAAAAATTTATTATATAAGAGAATATCATATATGTTCTTAAATAAGAAATATGTAAAAACTAAATTTTTCTCAGAATTTACATTTACTATCAGTAAGATAATAAAAAAATATAATTAAAAACATAGGAAAAATTGATAATTAAGTCAATAAAAAATTTAATCTTATAATTCTTATAAGAATATGAAAACAGAACTGAAACATCTTAGTAATTTATTAAGAAGCGTTTGGTAGTAGTGGCGAACGAAACCAAATGAAAGAAAAATTTTAATGTTTTTACATATAGAAATAAAATTTTTACCTATAGAAATAGTACTGTGAAGGAAATTAAAAAATAATTGTATTAAACCAATGAAGATCATTTACCTTTTGTATAATGGGTTTACAAGAAAAATTACTAGCAAGCTCTCAGGCTTTGTAAACATGAAAGTTAGTATAACCCGAAACCAGGCGATCTAATTGTGAACAATCTTTAGGATGAACCATTGAATGTAGAAAAATTCTTGGAAGATTTGCAGTTAGCAGCGAAAAACTAATCGAGCTTGGATATAGCTGGTTCTCTACGAAAATTATATAAGTGATAGTAATTATAAATTACAAAGATAAGTAGTTAAAACATTATTTATCTAAAGGATAAAAATCCTAACCAAAAATTAATAGACCTAATTTTATTAGTACTAAGAATTATGTTGTTAACACAATAAAAAAGTGGGCTTAGAAACTGCCATATTTTATAGAGTACGTAATAGTTTATTTAACGAACAACCTAAATTCTGTAATTTAGTTTAACATTAATAACTAAAAATTTTGGTTAATAAGTAGTAGAGTATTTTATTAATTTTACAATGAAAATAAATAAAAGAAATAATGTAAACATGAATATTAATAAATTTTTACCTGAATTTTCTTATTTTACATATGAATAAGGTAATACGGTGTCTCAATAAAAGAGGATAAAAACTAATTTTATACAAGAAAATATAGTTTAAAATAACCGTATAATCTCAATCAAGAAGGAATAAAAAAATAAAAATTTTTCTTTAAGTAACTCGGCAAAATAGGATATCGACTGTTTACCAAAAACATAGCCCTAGATAAAATCTAAGGTGTAACCTGCCCAGTGATCTTTAAATCAAACTACAAAATAGTTAAAATAAGATTAAAAGGACGCGGTAACCTTGACCGTGATAATGTAGCATAATCACTCGCCATTTAATTGGTGGATAGTATGAATGGTTGAACGAATATCCCACTGTCTTAAAGAAAATTAAAGGAAATTGAAATAATAGTTAAGATGCTATTTTAAACTGTAAGACGAAAAGACCCTATAGAGCTTAACTATAATCTCTATTTAAACAATTGAATAATATTTCATATAAAATAGAGACTGGTAGTTTAGTTGGGGCGACTATCTTCTAAATAAAACGAAGACAAGCAATGTTAATAGATAACTTATTGTATAATAAATGTATTTAACAATTATAAAAATAGGCTATAATGACCCGTTAATTCTTAGTAAAAAGATTAACGATCAATTGATAAAAGCTACCTTAGGGATAACAGGATAATTTCATTTTAGAGCTCCTATCGAAAATGAAGTTTGTCACCTCTATGTTGAATTAAGATATCCCGGTAATGCAGAAGTTACCAACGGTAGGTCTGTTCGACCTTTAAAATCTTACATGATTTGAGTTCATTCCGTCGCAAGACAGGAAGGTTTCTATCTACAGTAATAAACCTAAAGAATCCTTAGTACGAAAGGAATAGGATAATCAAAAATCCATTATCAATATTTTAATCAAAAAATTTGAAAGCCTCTAAACATTAGAATGGGTTTTTAACTCACCACCAGCATTACATACTTATAACGAATTACCTTTAGTTAAAATTTACAAAT
>JAUJPO010000003.1:0-11522 GCA_032270745.1 Tiaropsis multicirrata | reverse complement strand
TTGCCTTTTTATAAAACAAGAAAATGTACTTTTACATTGATAAAACAAATTTAAAAATTGTATTTTTTGCTCATCACATTAACATGATGAAAAGTATCCACAACAGATCTAAGGGGGGTTCTTAATTTAAGAGGGGATTTTTTCACAAGGGGTATAGACTTTTTGGGGAGGATTTGAGGGGGGACATATCCTTAAGGGGGAATTTCCAATTTAAGGGGGGACTAAAAAAGCAGGAGGAAACCATGGTTATTGTAGAAAGTATCAAGTAGAAAGTATTGTTGTTTTGAGTGGCATATTTTTCTAAAACTTTTGATGGTGGAGAAAAGGGCAAGCTTGAAATGACAGTTTGTAGATCAATCAAACAAACATTACAAATAGAATCTTTGTGAGTAATAAATATTTCAAATCTTAAAATAAAAAATTAGCACTGCGATAATTTTTTTTATGAAGAAAAGTTTTTTTCAATGAAAATGAGAATTACAATTGTAAGATTTCATACCTCCCTTCACCTATATTATTATTCCATTCTTATTTCATCAACTTGTTTCAGGTTGATTAAAAACATGACAATATTAGGACAAAGTTTATCCAATTCCTTATAACAAATTACACAAAGAAACCTGCAGTCAAAAACTAGACAGGTTCTCAATTTTTATTGTGAACTCCTGATTTTTTTTTTTTTTGAGATTGATAAATCTAGGTAGTAATGTAATTTGAGCATACCACCCGCTAACGTATTTCATTTTATTTTGATCAATACATCATGGTAAGGTATGCTCACGTTATTGAACAGAATAATGAATTATTCATACTTTCTGGAAACCTTCCTTTTAAGATTTACTTTTTTCCTTTTCCTGAACTCTAATAAAAAGACTTTTCCTTTTTATTGTCTATGAAAAATAAGAAATTGTTGCCTTCTCTCAAAAGTCTATAAATTTTTTTCTAGTTTTTTAGCCTGGTATGATTGGTAGTAGCTAGGACACACCAGCCACTTTTTTTAATTCTGATATAGTGGCTGGGTTGCAGCAAGTATTCCAAAATGGAATCCTTGGCTAAAATTGATCTTCGTTGCTGGACGTTTTAACTATAATACTCGGCTAAGAAAAATGTCAAAGTTTTGTTTTGATAAATAAGAACAAGAAAATTTTTATCAACTGTTGTGGAATTCAAACTGACTGGTGCAACCATGCTACATTTTCATCAGAATCATAAAAAAAGAAGTAGCAGGGTCTCCATGCTAGATTGGTAATAGAGCAGATGTTTTTTTCTTTTGTTTTTGTTTCTTTTGTGTCAAATAGTTATGAATTTTTATTTGGAAATAAATGGGACCAAAACACTCTTCTCTAATCAGTTTCAGTTCCTATTCAGTTTCATGTTGAATAATAAATGTTGAAGTTAAACTTTTTTCCTGTTTGTGTAAATATTTTGCTTTAAACAGATTTTTATGAAATTATATCAAGCTATGCTCCAGGTAGCTTAGCAAAGTTTAGATCTCAACCAAAATAGAACATTTTGGTTTTTCATCGATGAGCAGAAATATTAGATTTTAACATTTTGCTATTTCTTTGTTTTGCAAACAATATTGGAGATTTTTTGTTGTAAACATTACTGATAGATATTTCTGCAATTTGTGCATTCTGTGTCTACGATCAAAAGTAAATAACTTTTGTTAAACCTTTGTTTACTTCATTTAATTGACTAAAGGTGAAGTATTTTTTATAATTCTGATCTCTAGAACAGTCTCTTATAATGACCCTTATATTTACCATAACAATTGATTTCATAATTGTATCATAAAGCATTTAATCGCTGTTCCATTTGATCCATTATGTCTCATTCCGTCATCATCATAATGATTGATATCATTTTTAAGAAAATTCATTCTGGTGTTTATATCAAAAGTGGCTGTTTATCTTACCATGATGCCATTAAAATGATCTCTTTTAAACTGATCAAAGATGTCACACTAGATTCTGTTTTTCATATTATTCAATTCTTGTATCTTGTTTTTAGATCAATAATATAATCAATACTAAAATATAAAGCTGTTATTTTTTGGTTTGAAATATATTTTGAAATACTTGTTGTTTTGTGGTGGAAATCAATGCTTTATTGTTTTTATCCATTATTGTAATACAATATGGCATCGACTAGTACCTTCTCAGGGCATTCAAGTCCTGGCTCTTTATCAAGAAAAAACAGTAATTTTAATTTACGGAATATATTTCGTTCGTCTAACAAGAGGCACAAAAGTAAAGAGAGTATTGATACTGTCAGCGTAAAATCGTGTGAAAAAACTCATAGCTCAAAAACTAATATAAAGGAGAAATCTAATATAAAGGAAAAATCTAATATAAAGGAAAAATCTAATAACGAACCAAAACCAGACCAATCAATGCTAATGTGTAACATATGTTTTTCATGGAAGAAAAATAACCTCTTCCCAGTTTTATTGAGCTGTGAACACAGAAATTGTATTGATTGTTTAAAACAGTATTTAATCATAGCAGTCAAGGAATGTCGGGTAATGGTATCATGTCCAGAATGTTCCGAAGTATTTCACCCATCTGACGTTAAAATGATATTCAGTGACGATAATTTATATGCAAAATATGAAGAATTTACATTACGTAGAGCTTTAGTCAGCATACCAGACATTAGATGGTGCCCAGCACCAGATTGCGGTTATGCGGTTATAGCCTCTAGCTGTGCAAGTTGTCCACAGTTGAAATGTATGCGAGCTGGTTGTAATTATGAATTTTGTTACCATTGTCGCCAATTATGGCATCCAAATACAACTTGTGATTTAGCAAGAATGCAAAATCAATTTGAGATTCGTTCATTGGCTTCATCGGATAGGAAGTCTTCAAACATGCAAGAAGACATAAAGCCATGCCCAAAATGCATGGCTTTGATTATCAAAATGGATGATGGATCGTGTAATCATATGACCTGTGCGGTCTGCGGGGGAGAATTTTGCTGGTTATGTATGAAAGAAATATCTGATCTACATTATTTAAGGTATACCTTTTAACCTTTTAAAGTTTATTTAACCAGGTTCTTCTACTATTATGAAAGCTAAGCTCTGAGTCTTATGTTTATGTTGGTTTGCATTCAAATTGGCGAACTTTCCTATCAAATATCAAGAAAAAAGGCATTAATGGAGATCTTCTTTGAATTATTTCTTGAAGATCAGAATACTTTATATATTTAAAATAAATTTTATTGATTTCATGACTTTTTCAGGTTTTTTGCAAAAATTTGTTTATTGATTTGTTATATAGATGATTTTATATAGAATTAAAAAATAACAGAAACATCATTTCAATTGATGAAACTTTAGAATGTTTATGATGTTGTCTGTATTATGTCTGTGAGGGTGTTGTGTGTTTCTTGTATTTTTTTTTATCATTTCACCCTCTTAAAAGACCTTTTGGCTTTTATACTATATAACTACTTTTGTATTTCAGTCCATCAGGATGCACATTTTGGGGTAAAAAACCATGGAGTCGTAAAAAGAAGATCATGTGGCAAATGGGTACGTTAATTGGTGCTCCTGTGGGAATCGGTCTTGCAGCTGGTGTTGTTTTGCCGGCAATGATGATCGGTATCCCTATCTATGTTGGGCGAAGGGTAAGTTTTTTATTCATATAGCCCGTCTTATTGACATGGCTTATCCCCTTTTTACCACAGTGAAATGTTTGTACATTTTTTTTTAAATACATGTTTTTAAATGTATTTTTTGGGATTTTCTGCTTCAACAAGCATAAGCATGATGCTAAAGCCATTAACAAAGGCTGGAATTGATTTTCTTTGTGTGGCTTTTTGGGGGTCTTCTTGAGAAGAAGAAAGGTTGATTTGATGAAGACCTTTTGGAAGAACTAGATTGAAAATACCACTTATAAAACAGTTTTTTTTAAAAATGTTTAAAAATGTATTATTTCCTTTCAAAAAAACCTTTGAGATTTTCAGATATGATAGGTAAAAAATGATAAATAATGATAGGTAAGATATGATAGGTAAAAAATGATAAAAATGTTGTAATTTTTTATACTTTTTAACATTTCTACTTGTCACTTAAGCATTTTATCCAATTACAGTATTTCTTGAACTATTTTGAAAAAAGGGGAAAAGCCTGTCGAATAAATAGGAAACAATCATGTCAAATTAAAAGGGGTTTAACTTCATTCTAACTTTTGGTTTCTAAACTGTTTTGTAAACAAAACAGGAAATTTCTACTTGATTGTTCTACTTTTCAAATTGGATACTTGCTGTTGTAATAAAAACCTCCCAAAACGTCTGTGATGTCATTCTGTGACGTCACCAATGTGTCATCTGACAACTGTTTTAGTAATTACGAATGCTAATTATTTTCCTGTCGTTAAATTAACGTGATTCAATTTTTTAACGTCTCTTTAATAACAATAGTTAATTTAAGTATGCGGGTTTGATGGCTTTTGTGTTTTGAACGTCATTAAGTTTGAATTTTTAATGAAATTAATTTTTTAGCTGGCTCCCTCGCTCAACCTCTCTCTCTTTAAAAATTTAATTAATTGTTCCTTTGGAAATTGATCAGATTATAAATTGAATCAAGTCGTGTGGTGTAGCAATTCTCGCTTATTTCAATTAAGAGAAATAAGTCTTTGGTTTTTCTCACAAGCATTTTTTGCGCAGACCATACATATGCTACCAATTTTTCTCAGTCGTTTTTTTTCAGATCTCATCATTAAAAAAAGCTAATATGATAAAGAAATTAATTCCTTTTTATGACTTCATAGAAATATACTTTGTATGTGACCAAGTATCGTTAGTTTTAACTAGATTATAATTCCCTATCAAATTTACTTACAGTGTTACCATCTTTGCTATTCAAGCTGTGCGTGAGCCCCTAATTAGTTTTAGATAATGTGAAGAACATACAATTGACCCCTGTTAATTTCTCTGACTGTTTGATAAGAAAACACTGCAAATTGGGTTTAAATTATGCTCTATTTTTCAAATTATACTTTTCAACCAATAAGATTTAATTATTTTGAGAGGGAAAACAAACACTATGGTTTAACTCACTAAAAGATTTTGTTTATTGATTACTTTTCAACCAATAAGATTTAATTATTTCGAGAGGGAAAACAAACACTACACAAAATTAATCTTTAGTAAGTGTTCTGTTTTCCCCCAATTGTGACGTCATGCAAAGAATTTTATCCTTGTCCTCAATCTATTGATAATTTGATTTTTCTTTTAAACGTGCGATATTCGATCACGTACACTTTTCTTCTGATGCAGATGACCAACTTTAGCTTTACAGAAAACCAAGAATATATTTCTGAGAGAACAAAGACGGGGGGAAGTTTTTATTTCACAACTTGCTTCCAAAGGAAAATGGAAAATTTACCTAAACTTAGTGGAACTTTCAAAGAAACTCACAGGGAAGATATTTTTTGCCTGATTGGTTTATGTTACATTTCAAATTTTTCAAATTTACCCTTTTTCAGTTTATTTTTGTTTCCCTACTGATATTTTTCTCCTATAATCAGCTTAAGAACTGTTGAAACCCGTTTGGGTTGTTCTTTATTAGTTTTTGTAAATATTGGCTGGAGCTCGGATGTTCTTAACTTTGATCCACATTTTTCATTTCCAATCCCAAATATGCCTAAAATGCTTCCCTTGATAAAGCCTTCCCTTGCTCAAATAGTGAGTTCTTCATAGTTTTTGGTAAAAAAATCTGATGCTCGATGTTCTTACAAAATTGTTCTTATAAGGTACAAAGAGTGTACTTTGTCCGAGCGATTATACGATTATCAAAATATTGTGTCTCAAAAGGTTTTTTTACATTTCCTGGTCTTTGTCTCTTCTTTAAAAAAAGGCAATTTAGCTCTAACTAAAAGATGTACTTCGTCATTTGATGAGCCGATTAAAGAAACCTTTTTGGAGGCTTAAGTGATGAATTTGTCCTCCTTATAACTTTACCCACCTGCGTGTCTGTTTTTTGTTTGTTTTCTTGAGATAATGGAAAAACGTTGAATAGATGTTGTCAAATTTATCTGGTACCTGATGTTTTTTGACGGAGAGCGTTGACTTCCATATAAGAAAGTTTAGCAAAAGCAACACTCTCCGTCAAGAGCTTTGAGAACCTGTATTATGTTTTCAAATTTATCTGGTACCTGATGTTTTTGAAACATCTCGATTCATTAGAAATTAGATTCTAAGAAAAGTAGTTCCAAACTAGCCTTTAATGATCTCATCAAAGTCCTTCAAAATTCAACTAGCCTTTAATCTCTTTTCACGTTTTAAAGTCTTCGTTGGGAAACACTAAAATTGTAAATTTGTTATATAAAAATTATTTCAACTTTTCGATTTTATTTTTATTCAAAGATACGTGAACGATTCGATTACGCTGACAATGTTCATAAACGGAATCTAGCTATCACCGGTGGAGTCGCCCTCTCTGTCATAGTATCGCCTTTTCTCGCCGCCCTGACAGTGGGCGTTGGTGTTCCCATTGCCCTTGGTTACGTCTACGGTGTCGTCCCAGTCTCTTTATGTCGATCGGGCGGATGCACGGGCGTGACAACGTCACGTAACGGCAAAGGTGTTAATTTCGAATTCAACGAACGGGACGAGGCTTACGGTTCCGGATCTGTACATAATAAGAACAGCCCGTTACGCCGTAACAGTGGAAACAGTAGCATAATGGACGCCGTCAGTGTTTTAACTCACACCGGAAGTGTCATGACTGTCAAAGCAACAATCTCAAAAGGTGAGAAGTGATCTTTCAATTACAGGCTTTTTTTATAAGAAGGGTATTTTTTTGTTTTCATGATAAACTTTCTTAACTTTTTGACCATAATCATCCTAAAGTATTCTTGATATATTCTTAAGGATGCTCTTAAGTTCTAATCAACCCCAGTCAATTTGGATGTGTTTAGGAATAAATAATTACCAAAAAAATAAATTTGACCTTGAAATTTTTCAAATGACAATATTTTTAGGAAATTCTTAAATATTTGTTATATGAAAGGAAAAGAAGGTGTTTTAGAGTGGATTTGTAGATTGTCATCTCATCTCGATACTATTTATTTTTTTATTTATTTTCTGCAACAGAAGAACAACCAAGCATGACTGGCACTAATGATAGCACTAGCCTGGATAGCCGTTCTTACATTGCCCCGTTTCACGCACACGACCACGACGTAGAGTCTAATGCGTCGCTCATCCCGGCACCACGCAGTACAACCGTCAGTGTCACAAGCAGTTTGGAGAACGTACACATGAAATCGGCGAGTAGCACTAACGTATGCAACACCAGTCTACCTGAAGTTGAAAACCAGCCAAACTTATCTTCCTCCATCATGTCCAAAGGGGAGAGCTTAAGTAGCATCGTTCAACAGCACCCGTCTAGCCCGTCAACCGGATCAAACGAGAGCGAGCTGACTCAGCAAATTATTGCTCCGTGTGCCGTTCCTGAGGAAGCTGGTGTATGTGAATAATTTGGTTTATTCTGAAGAATGATGGAAAGCTGGTTGGTCGGTTGGTTGGTTGGTTAGGTTTGAGTGGTGGGGGAAAGTTTGACCTGTGACCTTTGACCTTTTGAATCGGGTTTTACATTATGTGGATTTCTTTGGTTTTCAGAATGATGGTTTAAGATTTTTTTAAGAAAGTTGGAAATTTTTGTTGTTGGTACAAAATAACTTGTGAAGTAGCTTTTCATGAAATGTTTATATGAGAATACAAGGTCAGATGAATTTGGTATTATTTTTTTTCTGACCTTGAAATTTCCTAATTTTATCCCATGTAGTTTTATTTCTTATATAAGCTGCTTGTTATTTATAGGATGCCATCATTAGCATGAATTTCCGAATTTCATCATAGGGCTGTCAGTTAACATCTGTCTGAGAGAAACTCGTTTTTGAGATGTACTGCAGCTTTTGATCTAATTATTTTAAGGTTTTTTGCAATATTAAGAGATAATTTGAACTTTTTCGGGGATAAATATGGAGAGGTAACAAAGTTTATTTTTACGTGTTATATAACAATTTTGAAAGTTCTGTCGGAACTAAAAACCTTTCAAAATTAGTATATCGAAACATATAGAACAATGTAACTTTCCCTCTTAACATCAAATTATGTAATGTGCAGACAGCTTGGCCACTAGTCCATGTACAAATCTCAATAAAACTGCAACATCAAGATGATTGAGTGATCTATAGAGTGCTCTATTTATTATGACTAATTATCTTGACTCGAGAACAGGCTTAAAATATTTTTTCTTATTTTGTTGATGTTTTTTTTACGACAATTTTTTAATTTTTCACTAGTCCCAATATGTGACGGTACTGTAGCGTATATGAACTAGCCTACATAGTGAATTGTTTGTAAATACGATATGTACATAAAATTTTATTAATATTTTGTTTTCTTCTTTTCATTCGACGGACTTGTGTTTAATTTTCTTTTCTTTTCTAATTTATGATATCCATTACATCATCTTTTTTACGGAAAATTTCCCCAAAAGGCTGAAAGTTTGCCACACTAGATTCCATTGTTCAAAAACCGCCGAGAAAACACCGGACTTTTCAGGGTGCTTCCGTATAAACGATAGATTAAGTCATAGGTATCATGAATCTAAGACTTTCCGTTTTCTAAAATAGTTTCTTATAGAAAAGTAGTGGTTTTTAAAGAAGTCAAAGTTATTTATTTAAGAAGATATTTCAGAGTGGATTTCTTTTCTTGATTTGACCTTGTTGAATCAATTTAAGTTAAGTTGCTAGGCCAACCCTAAAAAATGTTTGTTTCCGCGTTACCGGCGGAAATTATTGAATTAATGAATTTTTAGAATCAGTTTTTCAACTCAAACAACCATCACATCCTAGAAAAATATTCCGGCCTCCTCCCGCATGGGTTTATTTTTCGTCACCCGGTAACGCGGAAACGAAGAATTTTTTAGAGGCCCTACTTTATTGTCGATTTATTTTTTATTTTATATAACACATAGCATTTTTAATTGAATTATTTCGAAAATGTGAATAACTAGTAAAAAGAATTCTTGGAAATTCAAAATTTATGGTTCCTATCCTTTTGTCCAGTGTTGATAATGAATCCTTCGTTGTTTCATAGATGTTCAATTTCGTTTTCACATTTTATCAGAAAATGAACTAAATTTTTGTTTTCTGTTTCGAACGACCAACATTGAAATATGTTACTAAAAACATTTGGTAATCCCTCTTTCAAAAAGGGCGTAATAGTATTACTGACTATGAACATTTTTCAGAGAGTAAATGGACTTTTATGGTGGTAAGGTCTATATTTGAAAGGTTTATGCAAAATCATGCAAATAGTACGCAAGTTTTCTTTTTCCATCCTTATTCTTTTCAAAGTTCCTTATTCTCGACCGGACCCTCATCATTCAACTCATCAATTTATCCCTATTTTATTATTGGGGTAATCCGTATCTGATGACAAGAGATTTTCTCGAATATTCTTTATCGCAATATCGATCATCGACGTGATCCTAAAAATTCAAATTCCGATTCCCAACCAACCCCACGATGCTCTTCTTTTCGCACTCGTTTCTTCGTTACTAGTTTGTAGTACTTCACATCAGCAGTAGGGAGACTATTAAATCCAGATATGTCACATAAGACGACATAGATCCTGTCTTCGTCAAAGTTATAATCCAGGCTTTTTTTCTTGCGCCCTTCTGCTCCACGCCACGCTCGATAGGGACCCGCCCAACGCCTTGTTTTTCTTCCTTATTCCGCTTTGATTTCCCGCACTTCTCAGGAAAAAGATTGCTCCACAAATACTTCTATCTGGAACACTCCAGGTCTCAGATCCAGGTCCAGCCCAGCAGCAAAGAGACATAACCACAACCATCGTCCATCGTCTCGTCCTGAAACATGTGGTTCAACAAACCAAAATGGAATTTATCATGTAGTTGCTGCTTGAGATAAATATGTGTATGTATTAAATTTTACTCGACACTTTTTCAAAAGACAAAAAACTTAACTTTTTATATTGATTAGACATCTTATAATTGGCTGAGAGAGACTCCATCTTGACAGTCTTGTTTGGGGCAGTCTGCCTGGAACCCACAGTGTCTAGGTGTGACCCAAACATTTTCTGGACCAGTTCATGTTTTGGCTTCAAAATAAAACTCTACAGGCAGACTGCCCCGAATATGGTAAAACAATTAGTTTTGATTTTTGAAATTACACTTTGGCTGGGATTTTTGTTCCTTGAAAGCTAGTTACTTACTTTATACTTACTTACTTAGTTGGAAAAACCCCTTGGAAAAAGGGTTAAAAAGCCCCTGGAAAAATATTTCTATTTTTATATTTATAAATTAATTCAAAGGGTGTATGGATTGAAATATAAAATGTATAATTGGGAATAAGGTATCAGTTCAATCAAGTGGAAATCTGGAATTCGATTGGCAAAAACACTAATTCAAATGTTGATGACCATTTTTGGAAATTTTTAAACCTACTTTAAAGTTGCATATACCGTCAAGTTATACAACTTGCACACTCCAGTTACAACGTGCACACCCATAACAAATAGACTTTGTGTCTGGTCTTCATTTAACACCGTTTTAAAATTTAAGTAAACACTGCCAGTGCTTACACGGTGGAAATGACTCCCAATTGAAATTCATTGCTACTCGGCTGTCCTGTTGAATTTGTTTATTATAGTCACATGGTTATTCCGCATAGGCGAAAAATCAACCACCCAAATTCATAGACCAATCAAAAGAGAGTTTAAAGCAAAACGCAGGAAGAGTGAGCTCCCCCGCAGAGTTATGAATGAAGTTTCGCTTTCGATTGTGAGTCGTCATTATCATTTGCAACCAGTGAAGTCTTGAAGATGGTGGTGTGCAAGTTGTAACTGGAGTGTGGAAGTTGTATAACTTGACGGTATATACCAAATACCTTAGATAGCCATATCTTCGTCACCCCTTCCCTAATTTTGCCACCCCTTTTTATTTGGCAGAAAATATTAATTGAATCTCTTTGATATAGTTAAATATAAAACCTTGACCTGCCCCATCTTTCCCCACCTATAATAAAAAATCATCAAAAAAGGAAAGAGCTTTTTTTCATAGGGATGTTAAAATTAGGGGAGGGGTGATGGAGGCCATCTCGTCGCTTCAGGTTTAAAAAGCCTTAAGTCTGTTTTTGTTGTTTTGGGAAAATCAAAAAGTCCAAAATGTAATCACTTTTAGATTTAAGGCCTTTTTTGCACTAAAATGATGGGACTTATGACTTTTTAAACCTGAAATTTTTTTTTATAAAAACAAATTTCCATTATTATTTTTTATTAAAAATAAGCTACTTTGGGTTGGACTTAAAGGATATAGATTATCGTATGTTTTTGAAATGCTGTTGAAATCATTACCAGAAATATCCCTACGGAGGATTGCTGGATCATAACAAAAACCAAAAATGACTTTGCCCCATAAAATATATTCAAAAAGTGAATATAATTTACTTTTAAGAAATGTTCAACAACACAAAAACACT
>JAUJPO010000001.1:0-21896 GCA_032270745.1 Tiaropsis multicirrata | reverse complement strand
AATGAGGACTTAGGTTCGTCCGCCCCGAACATGGCCCGGACATTTCCGGGCTCGTCCGGGCCATGCCGTGGGTCGTGATTTTGTACTGTTATAAAAGAACTGATTTAATCCCCACTTGTGGAGGCTTACTTAGTAAGTGAACAAGCCTTTTTCCTGGGTCAACCCTGGACGACCCCTGGAATCTGCCAGAAATTTACAGAGCGATCCGGAAGGTTTTTTTCCCGGAACGAAGGTACTGTAGATGGCACTCTCAGAGCTCTGTCACCCCCTCCCTATTTAAGAAAGGCTCTTTTATTTTTTGTTGAAATTTTTATTACAGTATAGGTGGAAAGATACAAGGTCAAAGTTGTATATTTGACTATCAAAGAGATTCAATTAATATTTTCTGCCAAATAAAAATGAGTGACATATTAAGAAAGGTGATAGGACAATATACGGTAGTTTGGAAATTTCCAGAAATTTCCAGGGGATTCTGGGGTCCGTCCAGGTTTTTACATGATGCTGGTTGCAAAAATGAACCGAACACCCTCCTACAAATTGTAAAATAATTGGGTGCATATTTATCAAGATTATTGAGAATGAATAAGGTAGATATCTCCTGTATAGACAGCCTCAACTCCATCACCTCTTTTTAATTGGCAGTGTGCAATGTACAATTGTACAATTCATCTTTCCACCTATATACAATAAAAAGCACACCAATAAAGGGAACAACTTTGTGGCAGAGATAGGGCTATCTACGGTGATGGATAAAATTAAAAACTTGAATTTATGAGCTTGGAAATTAAAGGGGATGAATAAGGGATGCATTTATTATAAAAAAGAATATTCTCCTAATCTAACCTTTCAAATACAGAACAACTTCCCTGCCAGGCAACATGGAAATAGATACTATACATGAGTGGATAATCTTTTCACTTTTGGAAACACAAGTAGTTAAACATATTCATGAATAGTTAATGCAAACTTAAAAAAATACTTTCAATAAGTAGCTGATTGAAATTCATCCTTACAGAATTTTGAGCATGATTGAGTAACCAAGAACTTTCTGTAAATCTAATTTTGTCAAATAGAAACTGTATATATATATAAAAAAATTGATGAATGAGATGGAAATCCAAAATTTATAATTTTGACATCTTTCCTTTTTTTCTAACATTGAAAAGTTTCTCTCTTAATCTTTTTTGAAATGAAAGGATCTTAAAAACAGAAAGATATAATTTCATCAGGATTCATTTTGGAAAATCAGGTAGTTTTCTGAGGAAATATGTGCTATGAAGACTATTTTGTATTGCTTCACAACTAAGTTGTGAAGAAAATTCAATTTATTTGATGCATGATTAAACATAATTTTCGTTTGGTAATGTTGAAACCTTTTTTGAAAATGTTTTTTTTTATATTGTTGTGTTTACAAAATGCTCCTTGCCAAGCCTTTTTTTAAAGGATGCTAGTTTGTTGTCATAAATTCATGCCTTTATTTTTATTATATCATCCTGATACAGGAACTAATTTGTTTTTAATGTTTTTCCCTTATAAGGCCATTATTTATAATTGGCCTCAACTGTATTTTAAAGTGATTCTTTTAAGTTGAACGTTCACATAATAATATTCGACATTAGAAAAATTTATGGGGATGACTTTAAAATCAAATTTTGTTGTATTATGATCTTAAGTCATTGTTTTTTTAATTTCATGATTTTAGCTTGATGACTGCTCACTCCAATTATCACACAACTTGAATTATTTGGATCTTGAGCTATCCATAGATGAACAGGATGATTTACTTGAAGGCTTCAAAGACAAGTATGTAGTTTTTAAATTCAATGCTTTCATTTCATGTATCAGTAAAATAAAAAAACCTGTTACAGAGTCCTTTTTTTCTGGCTTTTTTTAAACGTCAGTTTGTTTGACCTCGTAGTTCATGTCATAATAAACTCATAAAACATAATAAATAAAAGTTTTGCTCTGATATCAGAATTTATTAGATATTGGCAAATTATAATTCCATTTTGGGTTTAGTATGCACATTAAATAAACCCTTTCAAAGTGCTTTGAATTTGAACGTAATTTTATATTTCACAAGGCTTAATATGGTTTAAAAAGATGCAAAATGTTCACAAAATAAATAACTGCCTTCAATGTTTACATTAACATTTGATTCAATAAATTTTGTTTTCACTTCTTTTATTTCAAAGATTTTGCATATTTTAATTGTTGACATTACTTTCATACATTTTGTTTGCTCCTCAAATAAAAACTTCCTGATAGCAAATTTATTTTGTGGCACGTCTCACGGAACAAAAATTGTTTAGAATACTTTGATCTCTTTCCCCTGAGAGTAACCTAACAGTTATTGTAATATGTTGTTTTTGCCAAGTATCTTGTTATAAACAAGCTATTAAAAGC
Organism: Tiaropsis multicirrata; assembly: GCA_032270745.1. Classification (NCBI taxonomy): domain Eukaryota; kingdom Metazoa; phylum Cnidaria; class Hydrozoa; order Leptothecata; family Tiaropsidae; genus Tiaropsis; species Tiaropsis multicirrata. The sequence continues at coordinate 19,490 of JAUJPO010000001.1, read as the reverse complement.
TGCAAACGGTAGTGACAGTGACTCCTAGATTATTATTTCAATGTATATATGAATCCGTTCAGAGCAGTCTTAAAACAAAATGGTTTGGGAGAAAGCATCTAGGTGGAGTTTAGACCAAAAACAATCAGCAATTCTATATGAATATCAAAATGAATGGTAATATACATAAAATATAATTTGACCTGTCACACCTTTAGACATTCTTTGGGATTTTGAGATTACTCACATTCTTTCTGTATTAAAGTGTTCTCAAAATGGACTCTTAGTGCAGACTTGATGATTCTCTTATGTTTTCTCTAAAAATCGTTAATGTTTCTCTCAAAAATATGAGAGTAGTGAAGTAAATCTGAGCGAAGTCTCTTCTCTCAACATGTTTAGATGTTTATTTAATGCAAAAGATAGCTAACAAGAAAATAGTAATTTTCAATATATGAACAGTTTAATGTTTACATTGGATTTATTAAGGCTTTTGAAAGACCCTTAAAGAAAAACCAACTTTATCAGACATCTTTTTACAATTTTGTTTTGTTTTGAATTTTGCTTTTTGTGATTGCTCAATAAAACCCTTACAAATTTAACACCTTAAATTTAAATTACTTGGATAGTTTTTATTCAAACATGTTACAGAAAATCTTGAAATCAGAGCCTGTTTCTAAAACAAATTTTGTCTTAACACTTTTTAGAAAAAGGTATTATTGTAAAATCAGCTAAAAAGTCCCAATACTGTTTTCATATAAGTGTGATTTTATTCCTGTCTCCACGTAGAGTATAAATATTTTCTAAAATCTTAATTGTTATACTTGTTTTTTAGCCGCAAAAATACCATCATTCTGCGCACCCAGCTTTCGGTCAGAGTACACAATATAATTGGTTAGTTAATTTTCCCAAAATTTGTTTTATTTTGTCTTATTATACTTGTTTATTTACAATTTTATTCCCTAAAACACAATGACCTAAGACTTTTGACCCTGTCAAACCTGTCTGTATTAAAAATGTCACAATTGTTTTTTTTCTATTTGTTTTTTCTTAGCTAAACTATTGACTGCCAGCGGGAGAGATTTAAGAAGGGCACTCTTCTCACTAAAACAAATATTTCAGGTACAAATTTTTAAATCACAATTTAAGATTTGTTATTTTTTTTGCTATTTTGATTTAAACAATCACTATAATTTTAGCTTCTTTTTGAATCTTTTTACCCAACACTCTTGAAACAAATCATTTTTATAACCCTGTAAGTCATACAGAGTGTAGTTTATTATTTTTTTAATTTCTAAACTTCCATCTAAATATTAAAAGAAATCGTCAAGAAAAAAGTTCTTAGTCCAAGACAATAGGTAGATTCATATGTTAAGACTGGTCTCCACTTACCACTTAGCGAGAGCAGCGCGCGCGTGCCTTTCTTGTTTCTCTGTTCTGAGTGGTCTTGGAGATAACATTACGTAGAAAACTGACGTAATGTTATCTCCAAGACCAATAACAACAGACAAACTTAAAAGGCGCTGAATGGAGATTGGGCTCTAGAAAAAGAAATTCCTCGAATCTTATTTATGTAGGATGATAAAGACTTGGTGCATGAATTTGTCACAAATGATGGTCTCAGTTGCCTTATTACTGTTGGTACTGATGCCGATCAAAACTACCAAAATTACATTTTACGTGGTAAGTTTAGAAAACCAATTAGAGTAACTGATTTCAAAGGAAAAAATGATAGAAAAGATGAAACCAGGTCTTCCAATTTTGATTCTTCCTCAAACTTGTCAATTTGATTTTAGAAATGGTTTTCTGAGTCTTTTATTTTTGTCTATCTAGCCATCGGACAGATCATGCTTTATGTGGATGGCATGAATGGTGTGATTGAACATAATGAAACAATTCAATGGCTCTATAGTTTACTCTCATCAAAGGTGACTATATTTTTATGTCAGCGATCTCCTTGCAGGTCCTTTTTCAATATGAACTTCAAATCTACTTAAAACTTGCAGAATGGGTCATTTTTCAACATGAAACTTTGAATCTACTACTTAAAACTTCCTAGGAAAGCAGTGTGTGATAAAACTTTCCTGCAGAATTAATTGTAGCTGAATTTAAAGCTTCTTGTGTTGGCTACAACCAGAAAATTGGCAAGTACATAATCATTCTTTCAATTTCTTTCTGATTTTAGTATCGATTGGTGCAAAAGACATCCTTGAAGCTACTTTTGGTTTTTGTGGAATACACCGAGTCAAATGCGTTTTTAGTTTGGCAGGCTGCTCTTGCCATTGATGAAAGTCGAGGTCAGTAGTTTCTATTCTTCAAAATGAATTGAATATATGCCAAATTCTTTTTACCCATTACTACCTTTTTAAAAAGGAAGAAATTTTAGCAGAATGTAATACCGCAAAACATGGAAAAATCAAGTTGCAAAATATTTTTCTGCCCCTTAATTTGACATTTTTAGGCAAAATTAGCCCATTAATTTACCACACGATCTTCTCACAGAAACTTCTTCTCTTAAGGTAACTTCAAAGTTGAGTTTATGCATTCATAAAGTCGGTCATTGAAATAATAGTTGTCAGTATTGTGTGATGGAGGCTCTTAACTACTTTTTCAAAAATTCTTTTTGTGAAATACTATTATTCATTTGTTTTACCTTTGTTTCATTAGGGTTAATGGGAATGAGGGGTATTGTGGATATCTTGAATGCAGAACAAGATGCTAATACTGACGAAGATCTGTTGGTCTATGCACTAACACTTGTTAACAAGGTAGAGATTTTATTGTCGGCTCGATGTCAAAACTATCCCAAAAATCAATATTGATGGGTAAAATATTTGACGGAAGTATGATGGAAGTCATGGTAAGTCAAATTTAGGAGGATGAACTGAAAAGTAATTTTTCAACACTGATCAACTTCTTCAGCAATCAAGTTTTAAAATTCTGTTTCAGGTAAAACTGTTTTTGTCTGTGTTTCTTGTATTTTTTTAACAATATTCATCATTATTAATAGGTTTTGTATGCACTTCCGGATCAAAATTTATTTTATGATGTCATTGATTCGCTTGAAGAACAAAACATGGAACATATTATGGAGGTAATTTTAATGATTTTACTGATATCTTGTAATGCACGGGAGATCCCGTTATCCCTTTGAAGTTTAGATAATTCTATCCCTATTGAATGCAGCTGATTAAATGTAACTTTATTTCCGAGTGTCTACAAGCAACTTCTGGTGGGTTTTTCTGATATGAATATCCTTACTTTACAGGCTTTGTTAAAACGAACCCCAAGAAATGGTGAATTGGTTGAGCAATGCAACATTTATGAAGTAAGTATGAGAACGTGATGGAAAATAGGATGTTGAACGATAGCCCTGTGATGTGAGCGCCAGCACCACATACCAGGGATCCTCTGTTGGATCCTCCGACTCATTCCATGTTTAATTCAGTTCATAGATAGCCGACTGACTTGTGGGCTGTTTAAAAGTCCTACATTACTGGGCTATATATGTATGATGGAATATTGTCTAAGTTATTTTAATCGATTTATTGTGGCTCTTTAGTATGGTATAATTTGATTTGGGTGTTTTCTACGGAAGCCTTTTCTCTTTAGCTTTCCCTCAAATCTGAAGATGGAGATGATTTTGATATTTCAAGTCTACAAGCTCCAGCTGGTATCAGGTACTTGTCAATCTTTTTTATTTCTTTTCAATTCAATCATCCAAGTATAGAAAGCAGTAAATGAGAAGAATCTCATAACAATAATTGTGTTAATTTGAAGAAGACTGAAGCATCTTTTATGAAGTTTTGAATTGCTGGAATTGGATTTCTTACAACAAACCACCCTGCGCTGAATAGGACCTACTTTGTTGGTTTGAATAAAGCATATTGAGATGCACTTCCTGTGGAATTTTGAATAACGTTGAAACATTTTTAATGAACAACGATGAAGTTATGAACAAAATATGAAATTCTGTACAGAAATGATAATTTTCTGGACAACGTTATGTCAAATGGTCATTTTTCTATGCCACTTGTTTTTTGTACAAATTATTTTTTGAATTGGGCAAACTAACAGATTCTGATTACATGTATGGTGAAAACGTGTGAGTTTGTAAAAGATTTAAACATTGTCTCAAAATTGTGAAACAACCCTGGAAATCATCGTACTTTGTATATACACCCGAGTGTCTTAAATCGAACAGTTCGATTAACGAACTAATCGAACTTAATCGAACGACAAAAGTTTGGTATGGTTAATCAAACTTTTGAAAAAGATAAAAAGAATTGTGAGAATTCGATTAAAGTTCGATTAAGTTCAACGAAAACAAAAAGTCTTATAATTATTTTGCTGTTTTTTTACTTGTTTAGGATGGGAAGACGAAGCACCGAGAATGCTGTTGGTAAGAAAATTTCTCAATAAATATTAATAACATTTAACCTTGTTTCGGTATAGAGAATGAAGCTGCTATTTTCTCTTTGTAAAAATAATACGATATGGATATCTAAGTGTTTACACCCTTATGATAAATTTGTTTTAATTTTTTTTGTTGCAGAGGGTAGGAGAAAGAGTAGACGTGCCTCTTCTGTCAAGACAGGTTCCAATTCGCCTTTACTGGGAAAGAGTAAATTGGCACAAGAAGACTCTGCTGAATCAACTGAAAGTGAAAGTGGTGGCAGAAGGCGCCCGATGAGACAAAAGTAAATAGGAATGTTTTGTTGTTCAATTATATCAGTTATCAGTTATATCATATTTTAGCGACTCAAAAATTGGGAGGGAAAGGGGAGTTTTAAGGAGCAATTAAGCTGCACAAATTTGGCGATTGAACTTAGAATTACTTAATTACTTTCATTTAAAAAAAAAAGACAGACCTGTGAATAGTCTAAATCAAAATTGGGACAGAAATCGAGAGGTTGTTCAAGTATACCATCTTGTATTGAAAGGATTATTATAAAGTTCTTTCTTAATTTTTTTCTTTAGTCGCGGCCGAGGTCGTGAACGTTTAACAGAAGAAGAAGAAGAAGAGGACGTTCAAAAAGTCAAAACGACTATGGGACACATAGATAAAGAAATGCCCTCAAGACCAGGTATGAAATGATTATTTAGTCTGATCTACAACAACACCCCCTAAAGAAAAGCCCTGACCACTTAAAATTCTCAACCTCCTAAATTCTGGGGATGTCCACTATGGATTCCCAAGGTTTCATTTGGAGTTTAGATTTTGCCTTAACTTAATTTCAAACTTAGTCATTCCTCTTCCTTTAAAAACGAACAGAAATTCAGTTTACAAATTGAGAATATCACCGTTATTCTCAACTTCAGTTGAGCTATAATCTGTGTGTGCGTCTGTGTCTGTGTGTGTCTGTCCCAAACCTTTGGGGCAGGCTGTAGGCCTCAAAAGTTGTTCGATTTGGCTGAAAATTAGTACACTTGTTCAGTAAGAGAATACCTAGGGGTGCTTTTTTCATTTTTTGAAATTTTTGATTTTTTACGGCCTGGGGACGAGTTTTTGCCAAAACGAGGCTAAAACTTTGGGGCAGGCTGGAGGCCTCAAAAATTGTCCGATTTGGCTGAAATTTAGTACACTTCTTGTTCCTTGGGTGAATATACTTGAGTGTGTTTTTTCATTTTTTGAAATATTTGTTTTTTTGAGCCTGGGGACGAGTTTTTGCCAAAAAGAGGCTAAAACTTTGGGGCGGGCTGCAGGCCTCAACAATTGTCTGATTAACCTGAAATTTAATACACTTGTTCCTTGGGTAAATACCTAAGGGGTGTTTTTTCTGTTTTTGAAAACTTTAATTTTTGGGGTCTGGGGACAAGTTTTTCGCCAAAACGAGGCTAAAACTTTGGGGCAGGCTGGAGATCTCAAAAATTCTGTCTCCAGCCTGCCCCAAAGTAAATCTTTGCTACCTGGTACGAAATATTTGAAATGTTACAATTGGGCCTTCGAATTATTGGAAAATACTGTTGAGCCCAGTGCGTTGCGCACGTTCGACTATTATGCAAATCAATGAAATCCAACCATCTTGGGGCATCATTGAAGGAATTTTTGTTTTAGTGAGAAATCACTTTTGTTCTTTTCTTCGTTAGTTCACATGCAGAATGGACATGCGACAACTGGAGCACGCAGAGGTGATAGCGCAGAACTTGTACAATCTGAAGGTGGGCGCTTACGAATGAAAGAAACATTCGACGTTGAAGAAAACGCGAACAAGAAAGTACCTCTCCGCGAACGACTTGCTCAACGAAATAAACAGAAAACCGAACCTCAATCCTCCGTAGAAAGCCCGTCATCGAGCACGCATACGTTACCGAATATTCATGCCGACGACGACATCGGTGACCGAAAGCCGAGCGAGTCGGGTGGCGAGAATCGTCGTATGCGCTTACGAATGATGTACGGCTCATCAGTAGATAAAACCGATCAGGAAATAGCGGATGATATGAAAAAAGTGAACTTAAGTCAATCGATTGCTGATCGGAAAGCTGCTTCTGAGCAAACTAAGATTACAGAGAAAGAGGAGAAACCGAAAGATTTAAATAAATTATCAGGAAATATTAAGGAACAAAAAGACAAAATGAAAAAAGAGAAAGAAACAAAGGACAGTGAAAAGAAAGAAGAGAAAACTGGATTTTTAAGTAAAGTGAAAAACGTCATCGGCGGTGGAAGTAAGGCATCGGAGCCACCTGCGCCACCTAAAAATGAAAATAAGAACCAGCGTTCGGCTGAAGATCTTGAACTTGAAGCTCGAGTTTTACGTAGCAGACCTTTGGTTATTAATGAATACGATTTTAAAGACTTAACAGCAGACGATGATTATGAGACACTGATACCTCCCACCAAAGCACCTGCTGGTCGCGCAATGGTGGGTGGAGTACCTCCACCTCCACCGCCTCCTGGATTCGGTGGAGGACCTCCCCCGCCACCACCTGGATTTGGCCCGCCTCCACCACCCGGTGGCATGCCTCCTCCACCCCCTCCTCCAGGTGGGATGCCTCCACCACCACCCCCTCCACCTGGAGGTGGTATGCCTCCCCCACCTCCTCCAATGGGTGGTGGCCTAGCCAAGACCAGCAACAACCGAAAATTTGTTCGCCTGTTTTGGCAAGAGATCAAACAAATCGGATTACCACAACCAATGGATAAAACCATTTGGAATGATATTAAGCCACTTGATGTAGATACCAAAAAACTAGAACATTTATTTGAGAACAGGGTCAAACATACCATAAAAAGAGCGGAGTCAGTGGATAAACTTGCGAAGAAAGAAATAACAGTGTTAGACTTGAAACGTGCACAAGCCATCAATATTGTATTAACCAAACTACCTCCTATTCGTGTCATGAAACAAGCCATCTTGGATATGGACCAAGCCGTGGTTGATAGGGAAGGTATCGAGGTAGGAAAACTTTGTTGTGAAGCTTTCCCCTTACTTTTGATTATGTATGTATGTATCTTAATAAGCGAGGAATCGATGTTTCTTCGTGGCGGTTATTCCTTGGTATTTTTCATACCATTTCAATAATTATTACCAGAAAATTATATCGTAAAAACGTATTGTGAAGGTTCTGTCAGCAGGTAGTGTAATGAAAAGAAGTTTATGATTCATTTGATTTCATTCTCTTCTAGAAAATTATGACGATGGTACCAACAGATGACGAACGTACAAAGTTACAAGAAGCACAAATGCAATTTCCTGACACTCCCTTCGCACATGCTGAAAGCTTTTTAATTTCATTATCATCGGTTAGCGAATTGTCTGCCAGGTTAAATCTCTGGATGTTCAAAGTCGACTACGATAACCTTGAAAAGGTATGAAAATTATAAATCACCCACGGTATTCAAAATCGGCAGTCGAGTTGAAGTTGAGGGAAAAATCCGTTCTACATTTTCAATTTTCTTAATATATTATTGTTATTATTGTATGTTTTAGGAAATCGGTGAAGCATTGAGTGATTTGAAACTATTATGCGCTGAAATTCGTAAAAGTGATACCTTCAGAAAGATCTTGGGCCTTTTGTTATCCATTGGTAATTTCCTTAATGGAGTCAACGTGAGTTTAATTTTGTTTGAAAACTTATTGTTCTCGTAAAATGTAGGGACTGGGGTCGTTCAAAAGTACTTTGGCGCAATACTCTCTTTCCAACATTTGTCTTGAAGTTGTAGAAAAAGGAATGTGTCATTAGACTGTATCTTTTTCAGCTGGAAGTGAGGCCGCCTCTAATTAACTCTTTCTCAACTTATCTGTAATGTCAAATAGAAAAAATATTAAGGGCAATCAGCACGTCAGTTCAAACAATATAATTTACTAAAATGGATTTGAAAGAGAACTACTGCAACATCTGCATAAGTCATGAAAGTCATTATTTTTCATTATTTTCAGATTAAAGGTTTTTCGATCCAATATCTTGAGAAAGTACCTGAAGTGAAAGATACAGTTCACAAACAGTCTTTGCTATTTCACATTTGTAACATGATCATGGAAAAATACCCTGAATCAACAGACCTCTACAGTGAATTTGGTGCTGTTTGTCGCGCATCAAGGGTAAGTCTCTAGCCTCAGATTCGGGGAGTGCACTATTATATCCTAATATACACTCGCACGGTAAGCCTTTGTGAATTTAGTTAGATGTTTAACCTGTGTGCCAACATGAATAGACTTGTTCATAGACTTGTAGACTTATTCATGTATTTTAATCAAATTCTCAAACGGTTCATACGCGAAAGTTTCGTCAAATAAATTAATTCTTAATTCTTTGGGACTCTGGCTCTAAGCAATGGAACGTTAATTTGGAAATACACATTCCTTCAGTTTTAATCCTTCTCCTGATGTAGTGGGCTTACAGATATAGTGCCAATTTGAGACCACTCAAGTTTTCCGTAATAAAGTCTCTTAAACGAGTTTGGAGAACAGAGCAACGAGAAATTAGTTCAAGCGAGACTTTTGTACCAAAGAACGACGTGGTCTCGAATGAATTATGTGTAGAGTGGGGTGGCTGTGGATAGATATATAAGTTTTCATCTAACTTGTCCTTCTTATAACTTCTTCTATTGTTCCATTACAGTGTGACTATGACAGCATTACATCACAATTGAAGAAGTTGGATGATATGTGTAAGAAATCATGGGAATATTTGCGATTGATCGCTAAACACGATAGTTCTTCTCCTTTGAAACAAAAGTAAGACTATTTTCTTGCCTATTTGTTTCGAGACCCCTATAATATGAGGCTGCCCAATGTTCAATTGTCGGTTTCTAATTCTCAAATTACCGCACTAAAAACAGCTGAAAAGTTTTTGAAATTAGACTTAAACTCGTTTAACAGTTATCTTTAGAAAAGGCTATTTTCTTATCATTCTGTTTTGATACCACTGTATTCTTGACACTAGATACAGTTCTGTGTTAATATAATATGATTATAATTATTTTAAACAGGTTGACGGATTTCTTGAGCGATGCTGGCGAAAGAATTGCTATCCTCAGAGTTGTACATCGACGTGTCAATAATAGGTCAGTGTTGAATATCAGCTTTGTTTGTTTTTCTCCTCTACTTTAAAAGAAGAAACTTTCGCGTTTTTCGCGCGTTTTGGTCAAATTCGCCAAAGTTTATTTCGCGAAAAATTATCATTAAAATCATTCGTGAAAGTTTATTCGCGAGAAAAAAACCATTTTTTCATAATTCGCGAAAATTTATTATCACGATACTTAGATTGGAAAATAAACATCTAAATTTTTAACCGTCAAAATACTATTAATCAATATCGATGGAAGCTGAAATCTAAATATTTCACATTGTGCCTATTAAAATGTAAATATTTTACTTGAACAACCAATTCGTGAAAGTTTATTCTCGCAAAATTTTCTTATACGTCTTAATTCGTGAAAGTTTATTCCCGCGAAATGCAAAAATTTCTTGACACGCAAAAGTTTCTTTCCGCGAAAGTTTCTTCTTTTAAAGTATTGTATATCAGTTTCATTCCAGAGAAAAAATCTTGAACTTTTTTACCCAAGAAAATCATGTGCATTGGGCCATTCTTAACCTCATGAATGGAATATTGAAGATTTGAACTTTTTTTGTCAAAGAGATTCTCCATATTGATTTATAGAGAGACAGGGGGTGGGTGGGTAATCACCCAAAGCTTTCAGTATAAATCTTCGCGAGACCTGATTGGACGGTTCAAAGAATGTCTAGAAACTCTTCTTCTGTTAATTCTTAACCATTTCTCTCATGTCTGTTTTTCTCAGGTTTATGAAGCTTTTGCTATACCTCGGGATGAAAATGAAGCAGGCACAAGACACCAAGCCACACGTGTTCTGTAAAACCATCAGTGAGTTCGCCTTGGAATATCGAACCATCCGCCAACGGGTGTTGGAAACCAAGAAGCGTAAGGAAAATATGAAGAAGCGAACCAAAACAAGAGGGAAACTTATCACTGAGGTACTTTCATCACTTTCTTTTTCATTCAAACTGAAAACCCGTTAGCCTGTCTTGCTTGAAAATCATCTACCTATATGCATGATATCCATTACGTGATCTTTTACACGGAAATGTCTTTAAAATCCGCGGGTGTTTCGTACTAGTTTTGAATTTCTAACATAAAACTTAAATTTCAATGTTTCATTGCGAGTCCATTCTGAGCTTCATTGATCTCAATGTTTAACGTAGTATCAATATCTGTTATTAAAATATTCCCGACCAAACCAAAGTGGATTTTTCATGGAATTTTTTCTCTTCTCTACAAACAAAAACCAGTCGGAGAATTTCTCTGGAGCTACGACTGCTGTTCCAGTATCGGATAAAAAATCCGCTTTGAAAACTGAAGAAGATACTATGGATGCGTTACAAAAAGCAATCGCCGGTGATGCCGGGTTGTCTCCGGCTAAAAGTCGAACCCGGAAAAAGATCAATAACAATCACATCAACGATCCGTCGAAGCTGACAGCGCCAGCACCGGGTGGTAATTTAAGTAGTTATGATACGGACGACCAGACAGACCAAATGATGGACATGCTGGTCAAAAATGCAACTTCCACCGAAAAACGAACACGTATTCGTAAAAACAGGAAAAAAGATTCCACGTCAACTCGGAAATCAGGTACGAATTTACAAAAGTTCTCACATCTTGTTTTCTTTTACCATGAACCCTGAAGCGAGAAGCTTAACCCTTCATCCTTCCAGCATTGGGGGAGGGGGTCTTATACGAAAGAATTTTAAAGTCATTATGGCATGATTATGTCATCAATAAATATTATTAAATATCTGTTGTCAGCCTTCATAAAAACTTAACTTTCATTGTTTTCTTCATCCATAGCTCGTCGAACGAGAACACTGAAAAACGGTCTAACTCCTGAGGAATTGGAAGCTCTACAAGCCAATATCAATTAACGAAGGGAGGAGATTGTTCTGCATAGTTAAAGAGAAGGTGATGTGATTAACTGCTTACAGTTCCTAATGAAGACTCGTTTGGTAGAAGGGTGGTGTTTTTTGACCCGCCCTTTGAAACCACCTTAAGTAAAAAAAGGGCGTTGGTGTTTGACATTACGTCACGTGCAATTGCTAAATTTATTCAACACAAATGCTATGCATGGATAGATTGTCTTGTTAGAGCAAGCAAGCATATGTGTCAACAGTTTCTTTGGAAAAACAACTAAACAGTATCCTTTGTTGAAAAAGAGAAAACTAATGAAAAAGACAAAAGGCAAAAAGACAATTCTCAACCCGCCGTTACAGAGACGGAAAATGAAATGGTATTTTCACGAAATGCTTACATATGAACAATATATTTTTCTATCTTTAAATGAAATTTTATATAATTTCTTTTTGTTTTGATGATTTTTTTTACTTGCTCTCTCGTTAATGAGATTAAACAAATTTTTTCATGGAATGATTATTTTTGCTATTATCATACTGTTTTATTTTTATACTACAAACTCTTAAAATAAAATTTTGACCCTAATTATTTAAGTGAAATATTTTATACCATAGCTTATGATATATTTTTTTCTAGAATATGCATAAACATTTTTAGTAACAACATAATGCGACTCATCTACAATGATGAAAATTTTCCTTTGAAAACATTAATTTTTGCCATTTTTTTAATTTTATTTTTTGTTGAGTATCTCCTTCGTTTGTCGTTGATTTTGTGAATGACGAGAAAAACAAACAGACCTACGAAATAACGAAACTTGAAATGCTTTAGACCACATTTAAAACTTTTTACTTAAAATCCCGATTTCAAATCGGTGAAACCGGAGAGATCCGAATTTATTTTTTGTTTTTTTTCTGAATACTTTATTTATAAAGTTTTGTTATTCCTGATTATTTTTTTAAAAGAAACAATTTTATTCTTAAAAGTAAATACTTTACATGCCAAGAAAGAAATGACATCTTTTTCGAAATCACTCAAAATAAAATTACTTTTTGAATCAAACTAATTTCAAGAAAATATGTTACCTTAAAAATCTTGAGCAAACTTTGACTTGAATTTTTTTGTTTAGCATAATGTTTTCTCTGCGGCATTCTCTCTCGGAAATTCAAGAGATCCAAAGAAACGATTTTAATGATGAAATTTATTCTTACAAAAATAATGTATTCCGATATACCCTCTCAATAATGTCTGACAGACTTCTCACCAAATGCATGTTCGCTTTTAAAAACAAGAACCTAGCCCTGTTTTAACTTACTTTTTGCTCTGTGCTGTCAGTAAGCCCGAAAAATCTTGATCCCTCTTTAACAACGCCAAGTTTCCTGACCGCGGTTAATCTTCTATGCTAAGAATGTCAAAAGGTCCTTGAAATTACCATAGCAACGACCATGGATGCGTGATTTTTCGAAAAGATTTGTGACAAGGAGAATGAAAAGACCTTAAGTATCGTATAGCAAGATGATAGATAACAAAAGTGAGTACAAAATTAGTTTCTGAGATTTTCATCCATGATGATAGTGATAGCAACTTGATTTCCTGGTAGTCTGTAGAATTAGCTTTTTCGTATTATTATTTTTCATCACATTTCATTGAGTTGCAATATTAAATGATTGATTTGATTTTTCTGATTTGGTCTAATAATGTAGTCCAGTAGTTCCAGAGATAAAAAATGATATACAAGTTTGGCGTAAAATTCACGTTCAACTTTAAGTGTAATTTCAGGATATTTTTGCGTGGACGGCTAGGTAATGGACGGCTAAAAGAAGTGACCTTTCATCTTTCAACCACATCTTACTTTAGTACAAAAGTCTCTAAAATTCGCTTGAAAAAAAAGACAACTTTCGATGCTTTGTTCTCCAAACTCGTTTAAGTGACTTTACTATGAAAGACTTGAGTGGTCTCAAATTGACAATTCAACAACCTCCTACTGTTAGGGGGGGAGGGGCTGTGCTGTGATACTGATTTGGGCGAACACCCGCAGCTTCTGATTCGGTAACGAACCTTTTATTCACAAGGCAATCACTCAACGAATGAAATATTACTTTTTTTGCTTTCTAATTTTATCCAAAGTTCATTTGGGAATATATGAATTCCTTTGTTTTTCTGAGATTTTAGAAACGTCATCATGTAAAATCCCTTTGGAGGGAAACCATGCAAACAAAAGAATTTTTTATGAGGTTCTTTCTTCCGTCAAAACATCAAAACACGTACATGACCACACGAAACATCAATTTTCTTTTGAATTAATCAAGAGAGTTCTATAAAGCCCATAAAATGTGGTTTTGTTGTGTGAGAAAAAGAATCTTCTCGCGACAAAATAGTTTGAATAAAAAACGATTTAAAGAGTTCACACTGAGAGAAAATTTGTGTTGAGTTGAGATGAGTTCATTTGGTTCTCAGATTTTCTTCATTTGATTCGTTGATGTTATTTTGCAAGGAAGAATGGCGTCAGTGGAAAAATTAAGCACAAACAGTATGTTTTTTCAACGGCTTTACAATGTTTAACGTTGAAAAGACGTCGAAACAACCGTTTTGAAAAGCGTCATGTGTCTGTGTTGGGCAGATAATCTTTAAAAATCTTTTTACAACGTTTTAACGTAAATTGGCTTCTATTTGTACTTTACGATGTACCTTAAAGGTAATAATTTTCGCCCAATCTCGCGCAGAGGCCCAAAGATGCGCAAAATTGAATACCATATTAATACAAAATTTCTTCATTTTTATTTGTATCTCTAGAAAAAAATATATAGGAGGCCTTTGTGCGCGAAAATTTTTTAAGCACTTTATAAGGGGGTTCACTAGGTGGAATTTTTTCAGGAATCCCTTAACTCACTAAGAAATTTGTATGGAATTTCATCATCTTTTGCTCAACAACTTCTGTCGGTAATACCTTTTAAATTTGTTGTTATTTATGAGAGTGAGAAACACTTAACTATCAAAATAAAAAAGTTGTTTTATACTCGCTGTTGCTTGAAAAACCAGCTTTATATTGTTTCAAGTTTAGCAGTTGACATTTCGAAACTATCGTTGCAGAGAAACAAAGTTTAGCTTCTTTACTTGAGGTAATACCTTAAAAGAGAACTAATTTTGGCGAGTACTAATTATGGCGAATTTGGCAAATTTTGACCAAATTCGCCAAAATTAGTACTCGCCAAAATTAAAAAAAGTGATGGTTCGCCAGAATAAGTTCTCGCAAAAATTAATATTTAGAGCCTTTAACTAAAATTTCTCTTTTTTACTGAAATTGCGGAAATAACGGTAAAAAAAAGAAGTTTCAGTCTGTGATTCGCCAAAACAAGTTCTCGCAAAAAATTAAAAAAAATCGGTGATTCGCAAAATAAGTTCTCGCTAAATTAAAAAAAAAAAAGATTTTGCTCACTTGCCAAAATTAGTTCCTTAAGATTAATTTTGCAGAAACAGATTTATTTGACGTCAAATTTTGAATTCTGAAAATTGAGAATGTGTACAACTTTGTTGTGCAGCGCAACGATAAAATGAAAAAGAATATCCAGGGATTTGTTAATCCCGTTTTCATTCTTGAATCAGAACCCCGGTGATCATACCGGTGAGGAAAATTGTCAAAAATTAAGGTGTAAATTTGAAAAACCTGGTTAAATTTGGATGTGTTTTGTTTATCTAGTGATTACAGCAAAACTATGCGAAATCTAAGACCCGGTGGATAACAGAGTTACCCTGGTGGAATTTGAAACTCCGCCAGGGGTACTGAGATGAGAGAGGGGCGGGTACTGAGATGAGAGAGAGGCGTACATGCATATAGTAGATGAAAAGTAATTCAAAAATTAGTAGAAAGTGCAAGGAAATTAAAGAATTGATCCAAATTTCATCCATTCATAATAATTTCTCCACATATGTTAAGAGTTTTAGGTGAAATAAAAGAATAAGAATGAGCAGAAGAATCGTTGGAAAGACTTTGTCATCACCCCTCAGAAGAACGGAAAGATCGGAACAAAGAGTTGAAATCACAGTAAGGAAGAAGACTTTCTTTTTTCTAATTTCCTCCCCTCTCGTTTGTTTATCGGCGATTGTCATCTTATTAGGCTGTTCAAAATGTAGGGGTGAATGTGGCGGGTGTAGGGGTGGCGGATAAAAACCTTTTTTCAAAATTTACTTCCAGAAGTTTTACATTTCCAAATCCCGAACAGTAGATTTACCCCCGGACATCACAAATTTTTTCCCGGACATCATTCAATTTCACGTTACCCCTGGACACAAATCCTCCACCCTTGCTGCACCCTTCCTCCACCCTTGCTGCACGTTTTGTTCTGAGACAGTCCATTAACATAACATTTATCTTCAGTAGACTAGGCGTAAGTAAGCTTTACTTATTTAATTTCAAAAATTGACCTTCATTTTATTTGCCAACAAAATCATGTTTTTTTTTTGCAGAGAAAACAAAATGAATGATCAACCCACCGCCATAGCGACACTCCCAAAATAATGCTGTTCTTTTTTTCTTTCATTAGAAAAGAAAATTTTCGTCTCTTTATATCTTCCGCGTCTTGTTTTGCGGCTGCAAACTTGAAAGATTCTTGACAATGCAACAATTGAATCTTTTTACTTCTAAATTATAGTTTCAAAACCCAAAACCAAAATGCCCCAACTATATTTTGTTTAAAAAATTTATAAATTCACATGTGTTTTTTGTAAGAATATTTCTGCAAGTACTGGGCTCTTTGATCTTACTTATATACCTTTTTTTTGCCACAGTTTAAGTCAAAGTTAGTTCTTATAACAAGTATTCCATAAATCTCCAATATTTGCTTGCGCCTATTTTATCTCTCATATGCTACAAGCTTTAACGGCCATTTGAAGTTGATGTAAAATAATTGTGAAATATTTTCACTTTTTTTCAAAAGCACTGCCGTGTCTCAAAAGGTTAAAGTAAATTTTTTTAAAGTTTTATACACTAACTAATCCTATCCTAATACATTTCTTATAAATAATTTCTAGGATTCATGTGGATACAGCTAAGAAACCTAATGAATAATTTACTCCTCAAAGTTGTATTGGGAAAAAGTTTTGAAATAATTTATAAGGCGATATATATAGAATGTCACCAGGGGGCAACCTGGCTAAAGATATTCATCCCTTTTTCATAGATGGAAGGTTGTTTTAACAAATAAAGACATTCGTTTCTTCACTAATGAGAATGTGTAGTCGAAATAGTGGCTAGAAAAAGAAATTTTTGTTTTGATCTGTTTTTAAAAGTAACCGGACTAGCTTGCTTCTCCAATCGGCAGCATCGCGTGGTATGCTTTTTTATGGAAATTTTGAACCAACATTTAACAGAAAGTTAGCGTCTTGAATATTGGTGTAACTTTGAAATGCAGGTCATAGTATTTTGAAACTCAGAACTTTTTACAGTAGCTACTATACACTGTAGATTTGTGATATTTTGTAAACAATGACTCAATTATTGATAATTGATGATGAAATGCGAAGAATGAGGCATAGTCGACCAACTACTCCCAGATCACCTACAGTAAGTATGACACCTCACCTGGCTCACTGGCCTAGCTATTGTCAAGGAAAAACCACCAGGGATTTCAAAACCTAAATCTTGTTCCAATGGAAATTTCAAATGTATGTTTGAAAGACAAAAATTTCCATACTTAAGGGTAGGCTTTTCCCGTGTGATTTTCCACAGGGGAAGGGTCTATGATTTAGGGTTGTAATTATAGCTTTTAACTCCGCCCATCCTCCACCCTAGAGTGTTCGTGCTTGCGGTTAGAAAGATTTCGTGGTAGACCAATGCATAGACTATTTTTTTCGAGAATACTACAGTATGTTAGATTTCTTGAATGAGAGACGAGCAAGGGTTATACCATTAGTATCATCCTCAATGACATCATGTTAATGACGTCATCAATACCATTACCTAAGCTCAAAAATAAACCTTTAATCTTTTATTTTAGTTCGACAAACTCGAAAAGAATTGGTTTCGAGCAGCTATAAGATGTGATTTCGAACAATTAAAACGTTATTATTCAAAGGATCATTTACTGCTTGATAAAAAAGACAATTTCACTGGGGTTAGTGTAATTCCTTATGTTATGTATCTTATTGTTTTTTGGTTGTGGTCAGGTTTTCATGATCACCAATGTATGAAAAGTACACTGCGACCTGCGGAAGCCTGAAAATGTTTTTAGTTTTACTAATTTTTCTCAATAAATCTTAAAAATGTTCTTAACAAGTTCTTGAAGCCTTGAGTTAAAGGGGTTCTTTTTAAAATAAAGCACGTGTATATATATGAAATGATGAAATGTCTGAAGAAGGGTTGGATAAGAAAATCTTAGTGGTTTGTTGTTAAAAAGTTTTGAAACTAATTTCGTGAATTCTTCTTCATTTTCATCCATCCTTCATTTGTTCAATTCTTCAACTTCATTCTTCAACTTCAATTCTTCAACTTCAATTCTTCAACTTCAATTCTTCAATTCAAAAAGTTTGTAAGTATGATGATTTACATTGATTCCTTCAGAGATTAAATTCTTGATTCCTCCGTAGACTGGTCACCCCAGAAAAATCGCTCAAGAAAGGAAAGTTTTCGCCCCAGTGGAGAAAGATGGTCACCCTAGTAAAAATTCGGATATCTCTTACCCTAGTGCTAAAATAAAGAATTACAAAAAGTCACCCCACTGGATGGAAATATGATAAAAAAACAATCGATTTTTATGACCCCACTAGAAAAACATTACCATTTCACCCAAACCAGTAGGTTTGAAATTGGTTTTTACCCCATTGAGCTTTTGGTACCCACTTGGACACAGTGACAAGGGTGTGTGATCCACCAAAGCATTTTTAGAGCAGGGTTGTAGATTCTTTGGAATTCAAGAATTTCTGAATTGCTGGAAGATCCTCAAAATAAAAGAATGTCTCCATTCATTTTATCCTTGAAAAAAAGGTTAATTGATCAAAATTCCGTTAAATTTTCTTATTCTCATCAATTCAACAGGCATTGGTACACTGGGCAGCAAAGAAAGGACAACAAGATATCTTGGTTTGGTTGGCTCAAAATAATGCTGACCTTGCAAACAAAACGGTAAAAGATTTATTGTCGATGTATCAAGTAAAATATCACGAAAAAAGAAGACATTTCATTAGTCAAATGTCAAAAGTCAAAAGTTTCTGATGTTGATGATATCATCATTTGGAGACTGGGGCGAGTATAGGCATTTTCATGATGTACCGTAAAACCTCTAATTTAGTGCGGCATAAAAAATAATTATTTTGGTCATGTCGCACTAATAATAAGAGGGAATTAAATTACTAGGTTTCTTCATTTTAAAACCGCACTAATAAATAGAGGGAATTCAGATCAACATCGCCCTAAATTAGAGGTTAAAAGACTATTGGAAACATTTTTATCTTTAATATATTCAAAGGTAAGTTCCATTTATAACTCATCTTTTACTGCAATGGTTTTACACTCAAAATTTGTTCATACCTGCGAACATTTAGATGTCTATCTGACATATTCAAATGTTGCTAGATAGTTGAATAATGGTATACTAGCTGGCAAGCCAGCGTCGCATGCTGCTAGCGCGACATAGAGGCCCTACACTCGTTTGTTGCTTCATGCGAAACATGCTGCCAATGTGAAGGTTACAAAAACGCTGTTGTCAAAACACCAGACACAGATGTCATTGTAATGTTGGTTGGTTCAGAAAACCAATTCCAAAACGAGCTCTTCGTCGAGACAGGAAAAGGAAATCGACGAAGAATTTTTGATATAAACCAAGTGGCAACCCTATTACCACCTGGAACCTGCCAAGCTGTTATTGGATTTAACGCTTTGACAGGCAAGTATACTTTAACCTTTTTTCAGATTTCTGGAAAATTATACACACCTCCTAAGTCTATAGGAGTGGAGTTTGATGTAAATTGGGATTATTGTTGTTCCAAATAAATTATGAGTAGTTTTCATGAAATCATAAATTTTAATGGTTATAGGATGTGACACCAACAGCTCCTTTTTTGGAAAGGGTTAAATCAAATGTTGGAATGTCATGATCGCCAACATAAAGTTCGTCGAATCAATGGCAAATATTGGTGATTCTTGGTCG